>JASSUY010040328.1:0-14211 GCA_032466535.1 Forpus xanthops | reverse complement strand
AGCCATATCGACTATTTCATTACCGAAAGAATAAAACAATGCTATACAAAATCACCAAGCTCACATGTACTTAAGACTGTGCTGTCTGTGGTATTGTGTGATTGTGGTGCCTTACCATGCAGAAATGAAACAAGGCCTTTAAAATGAACAAACAAAACCCCAATATGAACTAAATAAATTCAGATTGAGTTGACATCCATGTCCCTTCATGTAACCAGGATGAACTTTGTTATGATACTTAAAAATCTAGTGGTTCTCAGTGTGCTGTCATTAGTGAGAGGACTCTAATGCTCCGCGCTATTCTTAGCAGTGTCCTCTTGCTATGCACGTCAAATAGAAATCATGTTTTTATTGATTTATATTTCTTTTCCACATGCCATGACTTGGCTGACTGCATTTTATTCTTTCTCTCTCTTTCTCTGGATATTTTTTGGTTATTTGGTTTCTTTTTCTTTGATTATTTTTATTACTATCCCAGGCCCTGAATTGGGCGGTGAGTTCCCTGTGCAGGATATGAAAACGGGTGAAGGAGGTCTTCTTCAGGTCACACTGGAAGGAATTAACCTGAAATTTATGCACAGTCAGATATGAGGGCAATCTATGAGAAGACTGTGAGCATGAAGCTTTCTGCAGCACGCCTGTGTTTGAGTTTCCTCTTCCCAGACTGTCAGCAAGGACAAGGGATAGCCTGATGGGGTTAAAAAAAGCATATGTATGTTTACACACAAACACATGTGCATCCATAAATATATATATATATATATAATGTGTGTAAAAATATACTGAAATTAAATATCCTCAGGAAAGCTATAATCAACTGAAGAAAAACATGGATACAGGTTTCAAGTTACTGTTTCTCTTTGAATTGGTTTGAATTGTCTAAGCACAGAACAAATGGTAGCCAGTATAACAAGGGACAATAAGGGGGATCATAAGTAATCTAAACTGCCATAGTGCATCACACTGTAAACATACCCTGATGCCATAAGCAGTAAACCTTAAAGTGATTGAATATTGCAGGTAAAATGTCAAAATCTGAGAAATCATCTGTAGAATTAATATGAAAATAAAATGGAAAAGTGGCTCTTGCAGCAATTCAGAGAAATAAGTGGGCATAGAGGAAACACAACTTGAATTGTCATTTCTTCCTTTCTCTGGATGTTGTTTCTGTTGCTTCCTTTGATCCTTGCTTTTTATTTTGCTTTGTGTTTTTTTGTTTTGCTTATGATATTAAATGCATGTTATGCTAGACAGTAGAATTAATTTTTAGGGGCGAGAGAGAGAATGTGTGTGTGTGTGAGAGAAAAAAAAGCTTCTGTCAGTCCTCTGTGGAGTGCTTTTTCCTTTCCTCCTGACTAGACTTTTCTCCCCACACAAGCCTTGTTCTTCTTTGAGGATACATCAGTGTAGATCCCACTGGAAGTGCACGTGCATCTCAAACAACATGCTCAGAATCTTTAATACTTCTCCCAAGGTCACAGCAGCACCATGAATTTGTATGTGCCAGTATAAGGAGTGCAGAGTTGTGAACCTCCTCCAGTTTCCTTCCAATCTATTACCAAGGTAGGGCCTGGAGTACAGCTGGCCTGCTGTAGTATTTCAAACCTACTCCCTGACTTAGTTGTAGGTTTTAACTTTTTATTGGATCTGCTGAAATTTGAAGAACTGCAAGAGGAACTCATTGGTAGTACATGATGAATTTTCAGAGTCATTAGAAATGTCAGTCTAAAGCCTCTGAAAATAAACCCTGGTCTTGAAGCAACAGTTTGATATCATTAGAGGTGGATGTACTATAAATTGCTTTGTCCTGAGGTAAGGACACACCACAGGGGGTGTTCTGCTTGTTTCTCCTTTTTTATCGTCTTCCAGAAGTCAGAAATGGTGTTGAGCTCAAACTGTTCATCTCTTGAACAGTTTATGGAGATAAGTCTTTCTTGTTAACGAACAGGCAGGCACATATACTTTTGCAGTTAGAAAAGACATTTTAAAAGGTAGCCATATAATCATGGTTTCTTAAGTGTATCAGGCTTCCTCACAAGGCAAAACCACTCAGTGTTAAGCATATAGTGAGCACACATGCATCTGTCCAAAGGAAAAGCTCCAAATCCTAGAACATAGCTTTGTTCTTAAAGTATTTTTTTTCCTGAAAGACTGGAATAACATTCTTAAATAAACTTTAAGGAAACCTGGTACTGGTTGTTAGGACCATCACCAGTTGAATTTTGTACTACAGATACTGAGTCCCATGCTACTGCACACACTTACAGAGTTCTGGCTTCATCATATCCTTCCTTGCAGAGAAGAGTGCTCTGATTTGCTGTCTGTGATGAAAAGGACAGTCTGTGCAGGTCAGACCCATGAAGCATGCCAGCTGTCTCCCCCACCTGAAAGATTATTCCTCCTCTTCATCTCTTTCCCAGTGAGGCTGAAACCAGATGAGTTTCATTACTTAAGGTGGATATTGAAACAAATACAATTCTGGAAAATGTATTCAGTATGTTTAATTCTTGGTCTGTTAGATTTCCATTCCCAGCTGGCAAGGGCATTCAGTACCAGTTAGTGGGCCTAAGACATATCCTGGTTGTTCTTCTCAAAACAAAGTGTCTAGATAGATATCAAAAGTCTGCCATGTGAGGGTCTGTATAGAATGGACAACTGTAGCAGTTATGTAAAAAGCTTTTGCTAGTTGTACCGTAAAGAAAGTCCCCTCCAATTTCCTTACTCTGGGGAGCTAAGAATGTTTGCTTTCCTATTCTAGCACTCATCAGCCAGTCTGCTTGCTTAATAAAAGCTCTGCTATTCTAGATGAATTGTCCTTTCCACTTCTCATATAAATTTTATGAATTGCTCCCTAAGGCAGTTGGTTTCAGAATATGTATATGAGCATGATTAAACCCAGGATCCTACAGCCATTTCTGTGTTGAAAAGGAGTTTTTCTCTGTCTGTGGAGTTTGTTGGCTGATCAGCAAATGCCTGCAGGACCTCTATCAGGCACAGCTTTCTCTTCACCTGCCTCTCCTTAGCCTATATACAGGCCCTGTATATGGAGTAAGCCCTCTTTCCAAGTACTGTTTTTCACAATGCAGCTTACTAACGGAAGGGTTTTCTATTGTTCTGTCTGGTTGGATGTCATAGAAATAACTCATTTAGAACATTTAGAACAGGGATTTCCAATTTTTTATTTAAGAAGAAGTAAATAGATGGAGTCTGTTCTATCCTACCTGAGAAGATAGAACATATGCTTTGGTGTTAGAATGGTGCTTGCTTTCATGAAACTGTTTTTGAAGGCTCTTGATTTGCAGTGTGTATTCCTTCTTACTACCTTGTGAATCCCTCAGGAAATGTCTTAGATGCATGGTGGGCCAACCTATGATTGACATGGCTGTGTTTAGTACTTAAATGGTCTTCCCATGCCAGCAGAGTGCCTAAGTTTAAGAAGAAAAAATGTTCAAGTTATCTGTGTCTATCAGATCAGAAGAAGCCCCTTGGAGTAGTGAGGAATCGAGTGTGCCTGTGGCATTGGCAGATTATTCTGAGTTCACATCTCCAAATTCTGTTTTAATACTGGGACTCAGTAATTCTGTCCCCGTTATGAACTCATCTATGTCAAAAATAGATGGAAGTTTAATAAAATGCATCAGGCACATGCCCATCTACAGTAGGATCCACACTGAATGCTCTGTCTTGAAGAACCAGTTTTCCTAGGGTAAGTAACTGTTATTTCCTTTACACTTGTTTTCTGATTGAGTGAGAAGAGAGCATCCCTGTCCCGTAAACGATACAGCAAGGAATTGCCCACTGACTCTGATGGCTTCTGAAAATGGATAACTTACTTTAATTGTAACAAACTCACTAAATACTCATCTCGCTCATACCTCTTATGGAAAAGACCCTGTGCACTGAGGGCAGTCAAGTCTTTTAGGCAGCTTTACTGTTACCAGATAAACCAACCAATGTTTCACTTGAGCCTTTCCATTGAACTTCTGAATCTTGTACTTTAGACCACTAGCAAAAATTTCTCACAGAAAACATTACAGAAAAAGGAAGCGAAGTGCAGCAAAGAAAGTTCTGGTTTTGACATGTTTGCTTCGTAACTGTTCCTCAAAAGATAAGGGTTTATTTGACCAACAAAACTGATACAGAGCAAGGGCAAAGCCAGTGAAACAAAAAAGATGAGGTTATGTTCCCCTGAATGTAAGTAGAAAGTAAGCTTCATATTTTCAAAGTAATTAGAAGCTTAGATTTTTATATTGAGCAAAAAATAGCCTGGATCTGTTTGTTAGTTCTCTATTAATAGAAGAAACAATAAACTCCCTTTGATTTGAAAATCAGCCAGACTGCTCAGGTATGTGGTGCAATTACTGATCTCTACCCATACAGATAAGCCTGTTTCTTTAAAACGCAGCAATTTCTGGTGTTGACTTCCTTTGTCTTTCTTGGGTAGTACATCATCTACGGTTATGTGGGTGTTGCTAACACTGGATGCAGAGGGTTGCAGAGATTTCCCTTCCCTTCTTTCCAAGACGACAGAATTTCTCTAGAAACATTTTTAACAAAGGTCCTGAGTTCATGGTGTCTGAAATGTACACGGCACCGCAGGTGTCAATCCAGGCTATTGTTATTCAGACTTGTAAGGGTCTTTCCTAGGGTATTGGACAAAGACTTACACTGAACTCTAGGGCAATGTTACTCTCAATGTTTCTCCCGCATTGAAAAAGCAAGTATATGCAAAAGTGGAATGTTTGACTCCTTTCTGCAGCTTCTTCCATCTGTGTACTGATCTGACCTTTTTGGAGATGTGCACGTAAGAAGGAACTGTTCTGTATCTTGAAATAGATTGGATATTGAATAAACTCAGTATGCTCAGAGAACTTGTTTGGTTATGCAATCTTGGCATCTACATTCTGGACTGAGAAACCTAGTCACGCAGTTCAACTGTTTTTCTTTTGGGGTTTATGTATGTAAAGTGTAAGTTTAAAGTAGGTTTGTTTCCTGAGTAACTGCTCAGAAGCAGTCCTGTATGAAGTGAGCAAATGATAGAGAAGGGCCCAAACTCTACCATCCTGCTTAAAGCAGGAAACTGTTAGAGGAGGCAGTTACAAGTATGCAGATTATATATCATAAACTGTAGTAAAGTCTCAAATGGCAAGTCTGTGAGGGAGAAGGAAGATTAGTGGTTCTTCACCAGATTAAATTGAATACTGGATGGGTTAGGAGGATCTGTGTCAGGGTGGGAAGTAGAGTGCCCCTTACCTGCCCTCTGTGCTGGAGGAGGACGCATGGAGGGGCAGATTCTAACTGGGATGGATCTGAGGCTACAAATCATGCCAAATTTGGGAGCCAGCTTTTTTCTCGTCCCACACTTCTGTTGTATTTCACGTGTGTTGGTATTCTTTTTGCAATAACTCATTTGAGTGCCTGAAGGGGTAGCAATGTTGGATATGTCAGAGTTACTAACTCCTTCGTTTCTCTTCCATGCTTTCTCCTCCTGCAAGGAGCGGAAGGTACTTCATCTTCTGCTGTCTTCGCTTCTTAGCACTTTTAAGTTATTTGTTGATTTCTAGCATTGTGGCAAGTTTGTCTTTTGAATATTTATTTCACCCTTTATTTATATATTAAACTGTAAATGAACTGGTAGTGTATGCTATAACACTTCAGGTTCTATCTGCTGTGATATGTTTTTGTTTCATTTTGGTTTTTAGTTTAAATAAAATCCCCAACAAAGCCAATCTGGCTAATTTCATGTTACTTTTCTTCCTGTTTTTGTAGGTTTTCATAGAGCTGAATCACATTAAAAAGTGCAATACTGTGCGAGGAGTCTTTGTCCTGGAGGAATTTGGTAATTACATTATTTTGATATTAGGTCTGTACTCACATGGCAGTAACTCAAATTTCCAGTCCTTAGTTGCACTGCAGTTTCAAAGATGGGAGAGAAATGTAGATCGTACATGAGAAGTTGCCTGACTGAGAGATGGGTGACTAGACATTAAACTTCGCACGTTAATTTTCATCATATTAAGATTTGTGGCCTAGGTGCTTTTTGTTAATAGATATGATATTCTGAGTCTTCTGAAGCAAAGAAAACAGTTAAACATGGATGTGTGTAGGAATTTTCTGTGGTATGTTCCTTTTTCATCTGAGAAACCATGTTTTTAAGCAGGATTTGTAGTTGATCTTTCCCAACACGTTATGATTTCATTACAAAGAATTACTGTTAATTGCAAAGCTTCCTCTTTGCTCTATGTGAAATTTCATTTTGTTGTATGGAGCAGAAGATATTTTGTCAAGTTGCATTTGATTTATCCTGTGGCTTTTGTTTCAGAACATCACTGGTAAAGAGTAGAAACATAAATGTTAAGAGCAGAGAACTCATATTGTTTTGTCAGGTATTGCTATAACATAGAAGCTGCCTACAGTCTGGTTTGAGGAAAATTCTGGGTCACTGTTCAGTGTTAGTGGCAGTCACATAACTAGTGTCTGCACAGAATGAGTGACTTCAGATGCAGCTCTCCAGAGGAGTGCTCCACATACTTCTCTCAAAATAGTCCCAAACCCATATTGGTTTATTCTTCTACCCATCTGTGAGACATTTGTCTAGGCCTTAAGTGTTATGTATGAAACATTTCAAAAGAAGATAAAATTTACAATGTTCTTTCCGTAGCAGATGAGCATCCATACTTTGGCCTCTATTCAAAATCCAACCCAGCAGCTCCCTATACAAAGACTCGTTGTTCCTTGGTGCTGTGAATAGAATGTTCTGGCTGAGGGATTCTCTCTTAGAATATGAAAGGCATTTAATATGAGATTGGTGAAATTAATGACCATAATAATGTGTTACCTCCTTTTGGTGATACAAAGTTATAAGCTATTCAGATGATAAAGCCTTTCTGACTGTTGCAGTTTGCTTGTCGTTTGCCATAAATTAATCTCCCGGAAGTTAGGGATTTGAATTTTTAACAATTTTCTCCCATTTTCTGATAATGTTGTTTGTGGGTCAGGTGATCAGATCACTGTATTAAAACCCTGAAAGATTTCTAATAGTTTAGATGTTCAGAAGTTCTGTTTATGGCTGCCTATTCCTTTGATACCATGTTTTCACCCTGTCAGGCCTGATTTGTTCTAATACTTACAGAAATTGCTTAAGGGTGTAAAAGATTATTGGTGAGTTTTACAAAGAAGAGAGTTCAGAAGCCATACAATCAGTTTAAAGACTGGCTTCAGCTTCTGAAACCCTTAACTTAGAAGAAATTACTTGGATCAGAGCAAGTAATTTTTGGTTCATTTTGGAGAGGTTTAACACAAAGTATTTATTTCAGTAGTTTGTTTCTATTGCATGAGAAGGCAGATAGTGTTAGACTTAGTTATTTCCAATCAACTTCTGTTGGTGGCTCTAATAGCATTTAGCCCCTGAATAATGACTATAACTGTAAGAAAAATAACTTTTTTAACTGAAATTTTTATAACCAAAGGCCTATTGCGAAAGCTAAAATTGTGATAACGGAACTTATGAAAGGGTAATTTTAGGAGTAGCTAAAAATAAACTGGGAGTTAGACACTACAAGCAAAGCCTGAGAAATGAAACCAATCAAATGAAAAATACCCTTCTCCCAAAATAGAGGTCACAGACAAGAACCAATTTAAATGTACCAAGTAAGATTTACAGTTTGCCCATCCAGCCAGAAGAAAGGAAGAAAAATGTTGCAGGGGGTTGAAACTCCTTGTGCACAGTTGAGAGACTACCTCAGAGCTGCCTTTTTAACTGTTATGAAGATGAGAAGATAGTCCAACCTGTCCTATTCAAGAGAGCTTAACACGTTAATGATCAAGAACAGCATTCAGCAAAAACTTGTGTGGACTTGTTAAGTGAAGATATTTAGCTGTGTTAAGCACTGTGAACGTTGCAGTCAGATTCTGTACTGCAGGATTATACAGTCTTAGAAAGGTAGAGAGCAGTGAGCATGCATACTGCAGCCTGGTAGGAAATACTTCAGTGCAAGATGGGTTTACTTGGTTTTGCCAAGCACAAGTGCTCCAAGTTTAGTGATAGCGCAGCAGGGAGTGTAAGGTCTGTTTCGTTAACACTGGGTTTAGATGGCAACATGAAAGTTGTGGTTTCAGAGCAGGATGCAAAGCAGAAGTTCAGGAATTGTTGCCCACAAATGGAAGTGGAGATTTAAGTGAGGAAATGTAAGGCTCTTCCCTCTGGAATTTGAGTTACTGCTGCGTACTTGTGCTTTACTTTCTTGTGGTCCCTTTGCCGCTGCTGCTATGAAAACCTTCATTCTCCAGCAGGTAAAGTGTTGTCCCCTAAACTTATTCTATGTTAGTGCCATATTTTCATTCACAGGACCAAAGGCTGCAGGATGGTGCTTCATAATTTGCTCCCTTCATCCACTTAGCATCAACAGCATCAGAAATTACTTAATTTTAGAAGAAAAGTGACTCTAATCTCTTAATTCAAGGCCAGGGTCTTTTTTTCTTTCTTTTTATTTTGTTCCTTCTTTTTGTATTCTGCAGCAGTAGTGCTTTCAATTCTCTGAGCATAAATTCAAACCCATTCTTTTTACTCTTTCTCAGTCCTCTCAGAAGAATTTTCCCCACTGGAAGGACTGTACTTAAAAGACAAAGCAATATACTGACTGTGAAATGGGGGGACCTTGCCTAGGTGATCTCTGTTCCCTCTATTCCTATTCTCAATTATGATACAGGACTTTACAGCTTCCCTTCTCTCCTTCCCTTGTGGCACAATGTCCTTACAGCTTTCCCTTCCTGCTTTTTGAAGAGTATATGAACAATTGTATGCTATCTATTGGTCAGTGAGACTTACACAGCTGTAAAAGTCCTACCCTAGTTGGCTGTGCACCAGCCTCACTCCCACCTTTATCATCTGGTGACATGGAGTTAATTTGGAACCATCTGGTGCCAACGGGTAAGGTAGCTTGATGTGCACCTTCTTATCCTCCCAGATCTGGTCACTGGTTTCACTGGGGCAGTGCAACCTGGGTGTGTGCTTCCCCTGTTTCTCAGTCCTTAATGTAACTGCCAATCCATGAGAAGAGAAAATTGAATAAATAAACAAAACCATTGCTTTTTACAGTCACATTCTGTACTTTTCACTAGTTTTTCTTTTGAGAATGACGTACCAGGACATAGGAGAATTAATAGGCACTAATGCTAATACTCATTCAAAGTCATCTAAACACAAATTAGTGTTTAGATGACTTTGTCCAACCCAGTCTGCACTGCCTACGTTTGGCCCCTTAGAGTGTGATCCATCTCCCTCTCCAGCATTTAGCTGTGTCATATCATAGAAGAGGTGGCATCTGCATGAATAGGTTTTGGTGTTGACTTTTCCTAGTTACTCATACTGAACTCATCTGCCTCTGTTTCTTTCCTTGTCAATAGTACTGTATATAAGAAAAAATTTACCCTTCCTCTACAAACCTGGTATGATTTGGTTTTGCGTAATTTCTGTATTGCTGCTTCTTTTTGATGTGACATAGAAATTTCATGGCAAATTTCAGCTGTACTGGAAAGGGAAGTACTCACAGTTGGTCTTGCTATTCCACTGATCTTAACATTGTAAATTTGCCATTCGGATGTTCTTAGTGTGGTCTTTGTTCTCTCCTGGCGATTTCCCATGGTATCTGTTCACAACAACCTTTGTAGACCAAGTGAGGGTCAAAAAGCAGAGTTCAGATACAATACACATAAATGGGATGGTTACAGTTTGCTTTTTTATGCATTCCACAGTGAGAACAGAAGGCGGTTTCTTTAGCTCTGTTTTGCCTGTTTCCTTCCTGTTAGTCTATGGCACTTCATGGGAGCAAGATGAAATCTTCTGGGTAATAAGTCTGGTTTTTATTCATCAGTGTCCTGATCATCTTTGTATATGAATTCTTACAGAAATCAACAGGTATTTTAAGAATACGTGTAACTGAATTGAGTATTTTATTTTAAGCCAACTTGTTCAAAAGCAATGAACATTTTCAGTGAGTATATCAAGTAACAGCCATCACACACATCCGAGGCAGGTGAAAGAATGTCTTGAGAAACTTGATATAGAACTGGGAAACAGTCTCCCAGTTGAGAAAATGTCTCCTTCATCTCTTTTTTGTCCTGGATTTCAGTAACTTACTACAGAGGATCCTCTGTAGTGTTCTGTTGAGATCTGTTATTTAGCAGAGAAGGATTCAGATATTTGAAGGATAAAATCTTTGGGAATCACATACTGACAAATTCTTCTGGAATGGTTGGTTATTGTTTTGTCATAGTAGACATTAGGCATCGTATCCCTTCCCATGGCAGGGGGGTTGGAACTAGACGATCTTAAGGTCCTTCCTAACCCTAACTATTCTATGATTCTATGATTCTGCCATTAAGCATACTTTGTCATTAATTTTGTTCTCTAGCAGAAATATGTAGTATGAGAAAACCATCAAATACCTGCTACGTCTTTCCAAACAGTGAAACATTTTTGCCAACCTGAGTAATTTATTATGACATTATCAGTATCTTCAAGGACATATTTAATATAAATGAAGAGAAGGAAGAGTATGTAGAAGTAAGGGATATTGAGGTGCCCTGTACCTGCACCTGCTATCTGTGTGCATCCCTTGCCTTTCCTGTGGGAACATTGTGCTATTGCTTTCCCCTTTTCCTCTCGTTTTTTGAACTTTTTGTTTTGTCTCTTGCCCGTCCGGTTTTAGTTCCTGAAACTAAAGAAGTGGTGAGCCACAAGTACAAGACGCCAATGGTGAGTCAATTCTGATGCTTTCCGGTAGTTCTTTAGAGGATATATCTTTACATTTTCATGTGTTCAAAGAATGACATTGAGATTGCAGGATTTGCAGTGTTAATACTGCAGTGAAACACTAGCTGCTCTTTTATGATTGTTTTCCTGAAGGGAAGACAACAAAAATGGGTGATTGTTGTTTCTGTGAAGCTAGAAGTACTCACAGGTAGTGCAAAAAGCATGGTGGCTTTTGTTAGGATAGATGAAGATGCAAGGTCTTAGTGTGAACTTCAGCACAAGAAGAGCTGTTCAGACAATGCAAAACACAATCCGTAATCTACAAAAGGGTGATTGGTTCCTGGGCATAAAATGATTGCTAATTGAGTTCAGGAATAGTTTCCATTTACTCCTGAAAGAGAGCATTGAAATGCAAGAGACCTATAGAAGTATTGATTCCTCCCATGTTGGCGAGCTGTTGCTGTGGTTTAGTGCTCAGGTTTTATAGCATTTTTTGAATACCAGCAGTTGACACTGGTACTCAGCACTTTTACACAGAATAGTTCAATGATCGGGCTTATATGCACTTGTGAGGAAGAAACAGAAACAAGTGGTTATCATCAGAACTGAAATATCTTCAGTTAATGCCTGAAGTGCATCATGTGCATTTGGTGGTTGCATGGAACTTACAGTCCTTCAAGAGCAGAGAGAGAGAAAAACTGAAGAAATTAGCAATGTTTTGGGAAAAAAATGTTTAGAATGTATGTAATTTAAGAAGCAGATAGCTGTATCTTTTAATAAGAAAAACAGCTTAGTGCAAATTAATTGATATTTTACACAAGTGTTTTGGCTTGTACTATGGCACAACAAAACACATGGTTATTCTTCTTACCTTTACAAAGGTATTAGATGTCAGTTTACAAGGCACGAACTTTTAAGAACACCAGAACAGACAGTATTAGAACTGGGATATAAACTAAGTCCAAGTCTTACTTTCACTGAATTGTGCTGCCAGAATTGTGCTAAAAGAGATTTCCTGTTAAATAATAGCACACTTAATCATTTAAAAGCAATAATGGCAAATCATGCTGATGCTATGTGCAACCCTCTGCTTTAAGGTAGTGACAAAATTGCTTTGGTGTTCTTCATATGAAACATGAAATGTTGGGTTGTGGTTTTTTTTTTTGCTTTTTTACCATAAAAAAGGAAAAAAAGAGAGAAAAAGGTTGTGTTATACACGGATTCACTGGCATTGGTTAACATTGACAAGGACTACCAGTCCTTGTACTTTTGAGAATGAAAAGCTAGTTGTGAATAAGGAAGAATCCCACCATCTCATGAGTTAAGGTAAAGTACTGGAAGTTTAGTTGTAGACTTTTTTAATTCAGTCTCCCCCAGAAAAAAAAAAAATGAGGTATGTAACTTCATACAACAGACCAAACCTAAATATGTAGGATGGTGATTTGTAAAGCCAGCTAGCCAACTTTCAAGCTTAACATACCGTTCTTAAAAATTATTATAATCATACTATCAAGCAATTAATATTTTAATCCTAAAGGAGGTTTTATAGTTGTTACAAGGCGTTTTTTCTCTATCCATATCAATCAGAATTAGTACGGGACACTTTTCCCTGTTTTTTTTGCCTGTAGCCTGAGGGGAAGACATGCAGCTTAGTAAATACAAAATGTACAGTGGATTTGTAGAACATTAGATCATCTGAATTTCATGATCTCCTTTCCTAAATTCTTCTAGGCTCATGAGATCTGCTACTCCGTGCTGTGTCTCTTCTCTTACGTGGCTGCGGTTCGTGGAAAAGAGGCAGAAAACAAAAGCAAACCACCTCGACCAGTTTCCAGTTGATCCTGATACTGGGAAATACCTACCCTTTGGCACGTTGATAATGCAGTACTCCCATTTTACTGCAGTTTCTGGAGCTTACTTTGTTGTCTTCTATGAGAACTTGATAATTTATGTATGACCCTGCAAGTCTTTCCCATAGAAAAACCTAAGACTTCACTGATCTGTCTCCTGAATTCGTTCTTTCTGGAGTTTTTCTATCAGCTGTTAATCAGACAGTTTTGAGCATCAGTATCCAGCTGTGACCTATTCTTGCGATTCCTTTGGAATTCCCTTTTTCTTAAGACCACTAAGAGCTTGAGTTTGGATGTTTTTTGTTTCTATTGGCACTTGTTACAGATTAATCACTTTACAACTGCAGGCTTCTGCTTTCAGCTTCTCTGGTATGTGCACAGTGGAAGCAGTCTGCTCCTGCATGTTGTTTAAATGCTGGTTTTATTGTTTTCTTTCTGTGTTCAGTTTTACACACCAACATGCAGTTCTTGTCACATAGTTCTTTCAGACCCTTTTGGGAGAGATGGACTGTTACCATAGTCTTAAACCACCACATGACAGTTGAAGTATGGCTATTAAATTGGTCAATTTGTGAATATGACTACTATTCCAGTAGGAAATGTAGTGGAGAGAGAAACTCTGCAGGCAATATATTGTGAAAATCCCTGACACCTCATGGATTCTGTGGATTTTCAAATGGGAGTTTAGGTAATATTTGCAGGTTTATCCCAGCAGCAGAGCTGGCATATAAGCACTACCCAAAGCAGTTAATCATAGGTTAGAAAATGTATGAGGAAGTGTAAAACTTGGGAACATTACTGGCAAAAGCACCTGGCAGATCCATGTCTCTCTGGGTTCATAACACCAGATATTTCTACAACTATCTGGTGAACATGTTCAGAACCCAAAGGATTATTCTCTCTCCAGATTTTTTAAGCTATTGCTTTTTTTCCAGTCTCTACCTGTATTTCTTGCAAATCCTGTGTTACTGTATAATGAAACTCCTGCAGTTAAAACTATCCATCACATTCCTTATTTTAAGTAGGCCGAATGTGAATGTTTTTTGCATCCTGTTTTTGTTCTTGAACTGTACTGCACTTGTCTGGAAAGGTCTCAGGATGCTCAAAGCAGAGACTGTCTAGAGAGAAATTGTTACATGTAAAATACCTGGAAAAAATGCTCGTATGCAAACTGATGTATTGTATGTTTTGACATAAAATTATGAGTAAATGCACCCAGAAATAACCCTTAGTAGGGGTATCTACTGTTTTGAATGGAATATACTAGTAATGGGTGAGGAAATGATGTAAATATTATAGTACCACATCTATTTATAGAAACTGTACAGCTCTCTGAATGTGAAAATAAAATGTCATCAGCCAGCAACTGGTTTTCTTCCTTCTGTGCTCTTCTGTTACCATAGAACTGTAGAATAGTTAGGGTTGGAAAGGACCTTAAGATCATCTAGTTCCAACCCCCTTGGCATGAGCAGGGACACCCCCCACTAAACTATGTCACCCAAGGTTCTGTCCAACCTGGCCTTGAACACTGCAACAATGGAGCATTCACAACTTCCCTGGGCAACCCATTCCAGTGCCTCACCACCTGCACAGTAAAGAATTTCTTCC
>JASSUY010040326.1:0-19980 GCA_032466535.1 Forpus xanthops | reverse complement strand
CTTATCTCAACCTGTGGGAGTTGCATTCTTTTGATTCTCCTTCCCATTTTCCCCGGGACTGGGGAAGAAAGGGGGGGAGGTGGTGCACAGAACTGTTTGAGGGGCCTCAAACTACGACATAAAGTAAGGAAAATTATTATGCAGGAAAAAATGCAAGCTTGGAGCTGGTACAGGCTTGATATCTGTTATGGCCATCTTGGAATGAAACAAGATTTTGGCAACTTGTTCACCTCCTCCTCAACTTGCTTGCAGATATGGTGACACAAACATGTTTGAAACTTACCAACACAAGCCATGTGCACTGGCTTAGTGCATCATCTGATGCTGCACAGTGGGGATTAAAGCTGACTTATGGGACTCTCCCACCTGTTGAATTTATCTGGTTGTCTTAAAAGCCTAAAGGGAGAGTCACTTTGAAGGCAGATTTGTTAGAAATAGAGATTTCTTAATTAGGGTTAATTGTATCATTCAGAGGAAGTAACTGGTTAGCTATATTAATCTAGGAGTGAATCTCCCAAAGATACAAATACTCCTCTGTATGTCTCAGGTGGCAGATGATGGAAAATCCAGGGAAAGGACAGAACATCTCTAGCTGGAAGACACATGAAATAATCCCGAGAGTTAAGCAGAGTCAGGTTTAATCCTTGTCTGGGGTTAGACGATGATGTAGGAGGACCAAGACGTTTTCCCTGAGGCTGGACAGTCGTGAGTGGCAGAGTGTGTGGGATAGTATGGGTGAGTATCTAGGCCAATGGGCCCCTCCAGTGCTTTGGAACTTCACCACTGAACAAGTACAAAATCCAGAAGAATTAGTAAAACACTTAAATGAGGTGTGTTGTCATTCTGGTCATACCAGAGAGGGACAAGTTACAGCACTGCGCAGAGGCTTGGCTTATGCTTACAGAGCCCTGTTCAACACCATCCAGCAACTTCAAAAGGAGAAAAGTTCCCTTGATCTGATGGCAAAGCAGCAGACAATGCAGCTACTCCAGCTCCAAGCACAGCAGCTACACTCTCTGGGAGTGGGAGGGATGAAGCGGGGGGAGTGAGAGGGAGACTGAGTGGTTTTCTGCGTTATGGATGGACTTAAACCATGACATGTAGTTGTAATAGTTGCATAAAAAGACTGTTGTTAAGTAGATCCTTGTGTTGGTGTTCTTGTTCCAACTACAGGGATTAGCTGCAGGTGGCAAGGGTGATGCTTTGTTTTTTGTCCTGAGCAAGCTGTTTCTTCTTTCTTCTTAGTTGTCTGTTCCATTTCTATTTGCTCTTGCATATTGTGATACTTGTCCATCAAATAGCCCAGCATGTTCTGAATTAATTATGGAATGCTTCAAAATAAATGGAACTGGGACTGTTGCAGAGAACAAGAGATGGCTGAGTCTTCCGTGTTTAGTGAGATTGTTTAATTCACACTGCTTTTCAGAAACAGAACTATGTGTACATCTTGCATTTCAAACACCTCTTAAACCTGAATGAGTAAAAGTTCCTAATGGAGCAGGATGTATGTAATTTTGCAGTCCCTCTGGCACTGACTGTTCCATTAGATCTTGATTATTAGATAGCAGCCTATGAGTGAGTAGCAACAAATGCTGAATGGGAAAGGTCATTGACCCAGGAGCACTGAAAACACCTTTTAGACACTTCTGGAAATCCTATCTATCTGCAAAGTCTAACTCTTAGTACTCCACTTTTATTATATGAGCCATGTCACTCCTTATGCTGTTATGACACCAACGACAGCTTCCTTATTACATCTCTTTAATCTCGTTTCATGTTCAGTGACGAAGTTATAAAGTGTGTTTAGCAGGATCCCATAAATAACTGCAAGCTGAGAACAGAATAATGATGGAAATTAACTATTTAGTTAGCCAGATCATCTAACTGCAGTGTAATATGTTGCCAGGAAGGATTTAGCCCAGGCTGCTCAACGAGTTGCTGTTTTGAACCTCCTTGAAACCTCAAGGAAGCCTCATTTGGGAAATCTTGTGGATATCTTTGTATAATAGTTCTAGGAAGCCTTGCTCCCTGTGACCTAATTATGTCACCTGCGCCTTCACAACTTTGTACTCAAGTAAGAGCATCACAAGACGTTAGCTTTGTAGTGATTTTTTTCTGTAAATTGGATTTCATCTTTTCTTTCACCCCCCTCCCACTGCAGGTTGCTGATTCCAATGTTTTAATTGGGAATGGAGCCTCCACTGCTTTTTGTTCTGGGTTTGGTTGTGGGCTTTTGTGTTTGGTTGGTTGTTTTTTTCTCCAAAAGCAAAGGATGTAATGATAAAACTCATTTGTCTTTTTAATCTTCACCTTGTAATTAGAGCTAAGAGAGGCTGGGAAGAGATGCCAGGCAAGTAAGCTCTTTTCCTTTAAAAGCTCTCTGGGCATGTAACTGAGTCTTGGGAGAGCTTTAAAGGAAAGCAGTAATGAAAATCCTGCAGAAAAGGAAAAATAAGCCAACAAAATTAAGACTTAAATGTGCTATTTTTATTAGGGACTGGGGGTAAAAAAAGACTCTGGTACCTCCTGGGTTTGTTCTCAGATAAAACATTTGAATCACTAATTATATTTAAATATTCTTTATGTGTGGATGAGCTTCCCTTTTAGTTTCTGCCCCAATGATTTCCCCAGTACTGAGGCATTGGATGGTTGAAGATTATGTTGATCATACTAAGACGTTTTGGAATCTTTTTACCTCAACTTCGCTTGAAAATGAGGTTGTATTTACTGTGAAATCAGTAATTGTCATGAAGTTTTGTTTTTGTGCGAGGCAAAGCCCAAAAGCACAGCCCCCAACTTTTTTAAATGCTGGAAATGGAATAGCTGTGTAACTTAGGCACATGGATCCCAGAAGGTGTTTAAAAATACCACCTTTTACCTGGGCAGAGCACTGAGTTAGAAACAGCTCATGGTTGTGGTCATTCATGTTTATAACAGCAAAGAAGATGACGATGGTGATAGTGATAGAGACTGAATGTGAAAGGGCCGAGGCACCAGGTGAATGCACTGGGCCTTAGCTGGTATTGCTTAAAACCATACTATTTCGCCCTTCCTCAGGTGGGACCATGAATGGTTGCCTTTCCATCATTTCTCTCTTTTTGATTGTATGTGGAGTATTGTAGAAGTGGTTCCCCCCCCCCCCCCGCTGTTTAATAACTGTCTTTTAGGTTTTTTAAAGTAATTTGGGGCTTTTTCACCGTTTTTGGTGACTTAGTGAAGGCTGCATTCTCCACTGTCTTAGCCCAAGGCCAAGGCTGAAGATCAAAGTGACACATCATCCATGGTATGAAGAGAGAGGAGGACAAATAGCAGTTGTGGTTTGTGAGCTGCATGGTAGATGATGTGAATTTTTTCCTATATTTCTAAACCTGAACTGTGGAAACAAGCAATATCCCCATTTATCAAGGGTCTTCTCAACTATGCGTCTTTCTTACATGTTTTTCATTTTCCATTGATGTCAATGAAGTCAATGGGCCTGACTTTATTTGTTGCTTCTTCCTTCACGCAGTCACTGTCCTCACATAACTGCTGTCATTTGGATGTTAGCAAGCAGCTGTAAACCTGTATTCCTTATTGCTCCCTTGTAACTCAATGTTATGATGCAGCTCAGCATGCAGATTTTTGAGTAAGGAGAGGCAATAGTTTTCAACATAAACAAGTCCGCTGGGTCACATTAACCTCCTTCAGTCTCTGTGTTAAATAATTAAAATGAACTGGGTAGTGTTTAACTATATGTATTTAGGGGCTTAGTGGAGGAGCTTATTCAATATCCTAACACAGTGTCTTAAACCTTTCTGAGCTCCAGGTTCCCTTATTAAATATTTAGTGCATATTGCTGAAAAAGTCAAGGTTTGCTTTGTTTTTTAGAGGCAATTAC
Organism: Forpus xanthops; assembly: GCA_032466535.1. Classification (NCBI taxonomy): domain Eukaryota; kingdom Metazoa; phylum Chordata; class Aves; order Psittaciformes; family Psittacidae; genus Forpus; species Forpus xanthops. Next base: position 16,103 of record JASSUY010040326.1, on the reverse strand, counting down.
TATTCTCAAAATTCCTTTAGCCTTCAAAATACTGGCCATCTATAAATAGTAATTTTCTCTAGTTGTTATTTCTTGCCACCAAGGTCTATTTTTCACTTGTACCTATCTTAATAGTACCCCGAGAATAAACACTTGCAGAAGGCTCTGCGATGCATCCCTGCTGTATTGTATAGCACCACCTCAAATACCTTTATAAGCAATTAATTTGACAGCAGCCTCTTTGGATAGAACAAAGATGTGTATCAGCTGCTGACTGTGGTTTGGAGACGTCAATATTACTCCTCTTCTGTTTCCAAAACTGTCAAAATGAAATTAGTTAATTGGTGAGTATTTTTATGTAGCTGCTGTGGGATAGTAATTACTGGTGACAAGAGCTTCTGGATGTGTGCTAACACAGTGCAGCAAAACCTAGAATTTGAAAATATAAGGCATTATCCTGCACTACTATTATGACTTGACATTTTACCATAACCTGCCTTGCTAGAGATTCAAACCTTCAAGTCCAAGGTCTTCTTTCCAGGAGAGAAAAGATTTTACTTTGTGCACAGTGGAGTTTTATAAGACTTGCCATATAGCTGAGCCAAGGCAGCTTAGTGGATTAAAATAGCATCAGTGATATCTCTTGTCTCTAGGGTAATAAGTTATGAGCAAAGCAATGACCTCCAGGAGGGGATTTTGTTGCTGTGGAGTCTCTCTTAGATGATACTGTATAGTAAACAAAAACCAAATTGTTTCACTGAGTCCATTCTCATTTTGCCTAATTGCCTGTCTTGGTTCAGTCCTGTGGAGATAAGACATAAGCCACCTTATATTTATTTTTGCACCTAAGGCCTGATTGCTCACTAAAAGAAGCCAGACTATATGTTTTCTCTTTACCAGTAGATGGAAACAGGTCACTCTGTGCTACAAGTTCTCATGTAAAGATTTTGATTCAGCCCTTTCCATGTTGTTCCATGGCCTGAAGTGGCAGCTGAGAGATGCCCCTGTTCAGGTCCAGTAAAAGTATAAGCTTTGTAGTGTAAAGGTCTCTGGACAAGCCATTTACAGAATCCTGCAAACAAAGATGTTTTATGTTTCTAAGCAGTAAGCCTCCATAAATTGCCTGTGTGCCTTGAAACATAAACTGTCTCATAATCTACCTGTATCCAAATGCTTAAAATTACTTCAAAGCTAACAAAGGATGATGTGTTGGACTGGCATCAGGTTGAATCTCTGCGTAGTATCTATTAATGATTAATGTCCATCCACCTCTAGTCTGAAACTTACCTGGTTTTAAACAGTGAATCATGATCAGTCATGACACTACTATAGCATTAGCAAGGATGTGTGAGAAATTCCTTTGAAGAAGGTAATCCCAGGTTTTTACTAGATACTTCATACAGAATATGACTGTTTTTTCACTGTAGTATTTTCAGGCTTTACAGGGTCTACATTAACAGACTCTTCCTCTGCTCTACTGGATTTTTTACTGAAATTTGATGGACATGTAAAAATTCAATTAAAAAAAATCCCTCTGATTTAAACCTACAGGAACATTAAAAGAAATAGAAATCTATTCTCTCTTACCCAATTTTAGTTTTTTTTTTTTAAATACCAATTTATTGCCAAAGTTCCTGATAAAATGTCCATGATCTTAAATAAATAAAAAAGGAAAACCCAGTTACGACTGCACCTTTTAATTTCAGACTACAAAATGTGTTCCTGCAGGAGATAAATGATGCTGGTTTTTCTAGTCCATTGAAAGTAGCTGTCGAGTCTGTTGCCAAATAACATGTCTGATTTCATGTCTAATAGTTAGCAAAATTTAATGAGTACAAACTGAAAGCTGGAATAGCTCTCGGTGGGAAGGTAGCTGACTTCTTCTTTTGACACACCCCGTTGTTCATTTGATTGTAAGAGATACCTATAGGTGGCCATTCAGTGCTCTCAATGCCTCTCCTGTGTTCAAGAATGAATGTGAAGCCAGGGCACCTTGGAAACGAATCCACCCTAGCTCACAGCCTGAATAGATTTCAAGAGGAGGGATAAAGGGCAACCTTTGTAGCTAACAAGAGGGCGTTGGTGGTCTGAGATTTTTACTGTTGATATTTAAGGTACATTATATTTAAGGTACTTTTACCTAAAGCTCAGGAAAGGAGTGAAATTTAGACTAAATACAGTGATTTGGTCCTTCAGGTGTTTGACTGCTGCAGTCAGTTTGGAAGCCATACTTGAAAACTTCCCCGAGTTTTAATGCTGGGTATCATCTGACAGCTCGGAGCACCAAAACACAGTGTGCTGTGGCCTGAGGGAGCTCTATGGAGAGGCAGTAAAGTCCTTGTGAGAACTGTCATACTTCCAGTGTCCCATCCGCAACCAATGCACAGCTCAGGGACTCTGTGGATGTTGTTTTTCTGGGAATTGTCATTGTACTTGTGGGAATTGCATTTGCCTGCATCCTTGTGATGGTTCAGTTGTTCAGCTCTTGTCACTAGGATGCGCTAAGAGTTAAAATAGACCCTGAGGAAAAGTGAAAGGTGGGATTTAGTCCCCCTATGTGTAAGCGCTAGGAGGGATGCATGTTCTGGTGCTTCTCTGTTTTTCTGAACTTGCGTGGCAAATTCCTTTCGGTAAAAGTAGGCTGCATTAAGTAAAGTATTAGATGTTTTCTAAGGCCATACCTGAAGGTCTAGGCATCTCTGATGAGGCCTGTAAACCAACACTTCGTGCAACTTGGAGTTGGGGATACTCTGTACAGACCACATCAAACTGAGTATGTTGACTGCCGGCTTGTTGGTCTAGCTTGCTATGTGGTTTTGAGTTGTTGTAATGAAAGATGGATCATAATTCTTCAGCTTCTCAGCACGGGATGCTTGGAAATTGATAGTGGAAAACCTGCTTTCTTGTCTATATGTGAACTCTTTTTGGGGTTGTGCTACTGAAGGCCAATACCTTCTCGGCTAAAGCCACTTACAAAATGTACTTATTCATCATCACCTCAGGCCATCTGCCACCAGTTTCATAATGAACAAGAATATTCATCATAGATGCATCCTTCCTTACCACTGCAGTGAATCATAGCAGAATATCTTATGCTCTACTTTATTGTTTTAAACCCAATAACTATTTTATACTCATTCTAGAATCTTTTAAATCTTCCATCTCTCTTGGCTTTCCCTTAACCTTTGCCCAAAACTAAGAGAAATTTCTTCCTTAGCTTCTGTATTGCTATTTTTACATTATCAGAAGCAACTTGTTGGAGACCTCAATTAAAATTTCCATTTATTTCACATGTATTACATGAGTGGAGAATAAATTACTTGGTTAGAAGTATTTAAACAGGAAGCTTGCAGGCAATGAATCATATATAAAGTGCCAAAAAGACTTTTGAAAAGACATTTCTTTGTCAGCATTTTCATACTGAGCAGTGTCATGTCTGGTCCCTAACAAAACATTTTGTAGAATTTTTAAGGCAAACCTCAGATTTTTATTGCAGAAATATAGGTTCAGACTATTTCATTAAAGAAGTTATAGCGTGGTAGTCCAGGTGTGTGAATTCTTCTTGTTAAATATTCTGTTTGCCAAGATGGAATTAAACTGGATTAACCAGCGCTGTCAGAGTTCTCTTCATGGAAGTGGTAGTGCAGAAACAAATGTGTTAATTGCATTGCTTAATCTCAGACGGTCAGGTTTGCATTCTCCAAAGGTGTATAGTCACTCTAAAGAAAGTCTTGTAATTTCTTGTGCTTGAAAGAGGCACTTGTAAAGAGTTACAAGATGTGATCACATGAGAAGAGGAAGCCTCAATGGGTTAGTAATGAGATACAGAGCCTTTCACCTCAAGGTTATTGTTTCTATATCTGCTTGGTAACATTTGGAAGCTCCATCAGGCAGGTGGTTAGTGTGAAATTAGTTGGAGATCCCAGGGTTGTTAGTCAGTACATATCCACCTGAGAAAAATTGCTGCAGCTGTGGTTTACTTTCTGGCTATCTCCATCCTTTCCTCCAGATGGGAGACAGAATTTCTGCTGTTCTCTTGTATTGATCTGGCTGGGTGAGATTAACGTGAGACTGGCCAGCTTCATTGCTGCTGAGGACTGCCTGCTGGGCAGCGATGATGCTGTCAAACACCAGACCAATGGTGTAGGGATGTCAGCAGGGGGAGGCAGCAGAGAAGTTTATGTTTAAAGGGGAGGCTAGGTAAAGAATAGGATGAGGGAGGCACTCAAACCACACAGTGTCCTAGGAAGCTCTGAAAATAACAGGAATCAAATGGGCATGGGTGTAATTCTGTCTTTTTCCCATGGCTTATCCAGCCAGTGTGCAAGTGTATCATATAGACCATGAAGCAAGTCATAACTCATTATTGACAGTACACTTATGTGACACTAATGAAGCTGTCACTGATTCCTGCTCTTGTGATTCACTACAGATTAAACCTGACCTTTTCTTGGGTTCTCAGCACCTTCAAGCAAAGTCTTGCGAACGAATCTGCCTTTATGAAGCTGCTGCTGCTGCTCTGCAGAACAGCTATCATGAGCAATGCCCGTTGGTCCTTCCCACCTTGCCCTTGGTGGGACACTGAGTGAAAGCAAATGCCAGAACTACCAAATGCTGTACATAATTTGATGATATCCATGGATTTTCAAAGTTAGTTACCGTTATGACAAGCCACACTAACAGAAACTGTTTTCTACTGATTTAGTCAATGCAGTTTTTAAAGGTGAGAAAAATGAAAAATCAGCTGTTGTTTTGACATTGTTTTTGGAGAGCATTATCAGAAGAAAGACTTTAAAAGTTTCCCCGTTGTAATGTTCACACTACAAGAGGAAAAAAAGAACCTTTTTAATTAAAGTTCCATCTCTGTGGAAAGATAGTGGAATTAATGACCAGTGTACCAGGTCACCTTTAAACTTGCTCAGATAGGAGAGATGGTGAAGCACTGCTGTTAAAGAGAATGACTTGGGGGAGTCCAACCAGCGCTGTATAAGTTAATAGTGTGCCCTCTTCTGCCACCTATGGCTGCTCCCTTATCCTTGAAAGCAGCCATCAGATTTGTGCAGCTTTAACAGGAACATCTGCTTCTCTCCCCTGGTTGTTTCCTTCATATCTGCAGTAGTTGTGACAGGGCATGTGCTCTTCTTCATTCACCCTTGTTGCTCTGACCTTTCCTGTGGCTCATTTTTTATGCTTTGCCTCCTTAATGACTGTTTTAATTCATCTCTGTGTTTGCTGATAGCCTCATTTAGCCTCATTAGGGCCAAGGGACAATTCACCAGGTGAGAAAGCCTGTTGTTTTCTGGGAACAGTAAAAGTTTCTCAAGTCTGACAAGCTAGCTGTGATATTTCTGAAAGACAATTTCACTACATGGATCTGCAACTTGCCCAGTTGTGATAAGCACCTACTCTAAAAAGGGTGATCCCTCCATTCTACAGCGAATGATTTATGTCCCCTTTGGTGGCTGACCTCTTGGATTTATTTGTTTTTGGCCAAGATCCAAGTGTTTTTTTCTGCTGTTTAAACATCTCATTTCCAATAATTTCAAATAGATTTCATTGCCAACATAAGAACTGGACATTTAAACCCCCTTGGGAATATGAGACTTCCTCTTCAATTCTGCCTCCTTTGAGCTCCGATCCAGACACACTTTGTCAAGTGTCCTGGGGCTAAGCCAGTGACTGTTTGCTACATACAGGTGTAGGAAAGTGCTTTTATTGCAGCTGTGACACCACAAAATAAATGTGCTCTGTTATCAGGGAGCAGATTTCTATTTCATGGTAGAAAAACCCTTTCCAAATACACCAATCTGCAAGAGTCGAGAGCCTTCATAGTCCTTTGAATGATGGCACTGAGGCTTGAATATTCCTGGACGAAACTGTTGGGCTTTCCTCCAGAGTTGTAGACTCTTTTGCCAAAGCTAAGGCATAGTATGGAGGGATGCTTCTGATGTTACTCTCAAGTTTGTTCCTGTTGTACAAGTTACAGGATACAGTAGCTTATGCAACATTTTAAAGTTATATATTAATTTTTCACTTCAAGCTGAATGGCTTAATTAAAATGGAAAACCTACTTAATCATTGTCAAGGACTATCCATTTAGACAAGAATGGAAGAGGTTTGGGGTCTTGAATGCTTGGAGGGGGATCTGTGGAACTGGAAAAGGATGTCTTAACCTCTAGTTCTTCCATTTTTTAGAAAGGTCTGTTAATATTATTTTTACTGATTCATGCAGCTTTGCATAGCAATTCACATTGCAAACCTGGGTGAAATATCTTTATTGTTGCTGGTTGCCTAATGGAAAAAGCCGCATTTGTGTAGAACGAGCAATGCACTGACTGCAAAAAAGGGCTTTTGCTGTGCAAGATCATAGGGTTAATAGTATAAATAATACAGTGGAAATAAGGTGAAAGATCAGCATAGGATGAGTGTTTTGTCAGCATCCATTTGCTTTTGCACCTAGTTACTGAGCACAGATCTCCACATCTGGCTCACTGAATTGTACCTCCCTGGGATTTTCTTGTGTTACAGCCTGCAACTGAAATGTGAAAACTTAAGATTTACACTTTCATGCTTAGGCAAAGAAGATTAAACAGGGAAAGTTGAGAGGCTCAAGAGATCTGCAGAACCTTGAATACAAAAAGAAGTATTAATGGTGGAGCTTTGAAAAACAGTTATCAGTATGAAATGGCAAATGTACAGACCCTCACAACTTCCGCATTCTGATATTATATCATTTTTAGCTGTGTAAGTCAGGGTCATGAGTTACAGTGTGGCCTATGGGAAATCGTTATCAGGTTCTGATTCTTATTTTAGTTGGTGGTGTCTATATTCTTGTTGTCTCTTCCACTCTTACAGTGTGGCAAAAAATGGTGGGCATGTTTATTTTTTTCCATATAATTAAAAACCTGCTCATTCAGTACTACTGACTAAAAATACCTGTTGGCATTCTGGAAACCTCACTTATGGATATAATTGTTAAAATAGCCTAAGTTCAATTAGCTGTTCAGCCAGGTTGGATACAGTCTGCACATACTGAAACTATTTAAAAGTCCTCATGCCACTCAGAATTAAAAATGCATTTGTGCAAATTTAGTTTTATGACCTGTTATTGCTTAACTGGCAGCTGGATCTTGCACTTGGACTGCTGCAATGCTTTCCTTGTCCATTGCATAGGAATAAACTCAAGATAACCATTACAGCTACATAAAACCTCATGTAAAATGAGGCAAACTCTGAAAATAATTAATCAGTTGTGATCAAGACATAGGGACTTTTCCAGGGACTAAAGACCAGCTGAGGAGCTGACGGCCCTGTGCCCAGTGACTTAAATAATCTGATTGCTTGTAATGTTCTTCAAAATTCCATTTGCCTGATTTGCCCCTCACATGAAAATTTCATCACACAAAAATTTCATCACACTTCAGCAATGAAGTGGATCATTCCAATTTGCAGTCTTATCCACTGGTCCTGGGTGTTTTTTGCAAAAGGCAATTCTTCCAGCAGCAAAAAATACTGCTGTATGATTTTAATAAGCACAGAGCAAATAACGGAAAGTGAGACTTACTGCCAAACTCAGTCTTTTAAGTGTAGACTATCAAACAGGACAACCAGAATGACTTTCCTGAACCATACCATTTGATGATAACAGTTATTTCTGGATCTTTCTTGAGCAGATTCTCAGATGAGGGTTAACTAACAAACTCATCTGCCTACACCTATCTGCTGAATTCAGGCACAGTCCTATTACTTTACCATCCCATTAAAGTAATTTCATTTAAAGAGGGAAACACACTTTTATATTTAAAAAATAAACCCTATAAATGCAGAAGTTCTTTGTACCTTGTAAACCTGAGCTGTTTTGCGTACTGAAACAGAGTAGAAGTTCACTTGGTTGTCCTCCTCAGATTTACCCCACTGCACTTAGACATGAGAATTCAAGTTTCACTTGAAATTATGAAACTGCTTCATTCCCAAACCACTACTTTTGTTTTTCGGTAACTGCCATTTACTTAACCTGCAGAGCCTAATGACTTAGATGACAATTGCTGTCTCATATTCTCTAAACAAATATCATTCTTGTCTGATGAATAACCTTGAAGCGGGTTAAAAATACCTGTGGTATTTAGTAGATCACAAATATTTGTTTTATACAGCTAAGTCCCAAATGGTAATTTGTTGTTTCAGGTGATGGAGGAATGCTCAGAATGGCACAAGGCCTGAACCTTGAAATTTGTTTTGCATTTATCTATCTGCATACATGAGACAAACTTTAGAGTTTTTCCTTTTTTCTTTATTAGAAGTTTATGACAATATTAAAGGCATGCCATAGATGTGAAGTACAGAGGTGTACAAACTGGTGAATAACTATAAGCCTGGCCTATATGGATGTTCGTGTTCACCTGCTCTCTTCAGGCAAGCAGAAAACTCATAGAAACTGGTTTAATTCTTTTTCCCTTTCCCTCATAATAAATTTGTCAAGGAAGGAACAAATGAGAGAAAAGAGTGATCCACATGTAATAGCAAGAGCGAATGTTAATGGTACACATGGGAAATACTTCTGTATTACAGTGCGCAATATTGCTCATTACTGCAAGTTATGATGGAAAACCAAATCTGTCCCTTGTATTTTCTTCTCTGCCTCACCTAAAATAGCCACATGGTGGAAAGTTTCCTACAGGAAATGATTAGCATGACTTTACTCCAAAGTGTTTTATGAAGTTTTATGCTCTTAGATTTCATTTGTCCAATTGTCATGTGTGCTTGAACCAGGATTGAATATTACTGCCCAGCAGAAAAGCAGTCCTTATTGATTAACTTCAGCAGGTAGTGAGACTCATGTTTTGATTTATTTTTGCTTCCAGGTCACTCTTTGTCCACCTTTCTTTTCAGTTACAGTAACTCCTCCTCCTCCCTCCCCCATTTACAGTCCCTACTTTGGTCTTGGCTCTTTTGATTTATTGAACGCTCAGATTTAATGCTTCTTTCCTTGGAGTGCTTGTGTCTGATCTAAGGTCACCTATGCTACTTATTCCAAGGGACTTTAATCTCCATATGGATGTGACCTCTGACACTCACCAAAGAATTCACTGTGTTACACAATTCTCTCCAGCTGTGTCAGCAGGTTCCTCCACCCTCGCTGAAAGGTTATGCTTTTGATTTCATTAACTTTTGCAGCCTCATTACGAGGGTTTGAGGTCACTCACCCTTTTTTTCCAGATATACGTCTAGGTCTGTGGTATCCCTAGGGCTCCTCTCAAATTGGTTGCTGCTTTTGAGTGTTGTTTTCCTCATGTGTCATGTCTTGCCCAAAACAGGTTGAAGTAGTCCAGTGCTGGTTCCCTGGTTATCCTGTTAGAATGCTGATTGCGACTTTGCACATGACTTACTACTAGCTTCCACAATACACACAAATGTCTTGACTGCAACAAAGGTTGTATCTTTATGAGCTGTGAGAAACTCTTTGGTTTGAAACCTGTACACTGTGTGGACATCAGCCTCAGTTCTTTCACCTGGGAGATTGTTGTATCTTTGCTTGGTTTTGTTGCAGATGTTAGCTCTAGTAATTGCAGTACTTGTATGCATTTGAGGAATGCAAGTATAATGGTTACAAACTGTATTGCTTTCTTCCTTTCTTTGGGTGTGTGTGAGCTAAGTCTTACTTTGCCTGTTACCATGGGCAAATGATTATGGGAAGATATTTCTTGTCTATTGATCTTCAGAGAAGTTGAACCAGCCTTTTGTGGCAGTTCTGGACTACCTCTGAACAGTCCTTACTGCCAACAAGTGAAAAGGTAAAACTTTAAAAGTGAAACTGGGCTGAATTGTGTATGCAGAGACAATTCACGAGAAAGTATATGCCGAATATTGTATATCCTTCAGGATGGAAAGCATCTAAGGCTTGTGACATGGATACGAAATTATTATGGAAACAAACTAGTGGCTGATGGAATGGTAGAGAAAAGCTCTGCTGAAATGCTCAGCCTAGAAGATAGTGTGTTAATTTTACTTTCCAAGTGACTTTTAGCTTCTCTTGAGAAGAGCCGTCATCTTTAAAAACACCCGTTCTTCTCTTTCCCCTACAGATGCCACTCCATGAGCTGGAGAGGTTCTCATAAATATGACTGATAAAAGGACATGAAAAATGGCAAATGTTAGTTCCTTTAATATATGTTTTTCTAAGAGTATTTGCCTCTTGGTGAGCACTTCTCTGTGTTCATGTATCTGTAAGCAAAAGCCAGCATGAAATGAAGGTGGAACAGATGATGAACCGGCACCAAGCTTTTTAAAGGTCTTTCCTCTTCCAGCCTGTATCAGTGCTGACCTCTAAGCTCACTTGTTTCTCTTACTATTGTTTGCAACATTAGGTTCCGTAGTCATTCATCTTCCTATTGACAGCCATACTCTTACTCTTTAAATAAATGATGCAGTTGATTTTGTGCAGACCAAGCTTGCTTCGTTTGAGGCTTACTAAAGAATGTGCTGAGCTAGGGGCATGCTGTCCTAATATCTAGATGTGCTTCCCTCCAAAGCACTAGTTGCTTTCTTCTTCAAAGAGGGCAAAGGATAAAAACTCCCTTTAAATGCGCCTTTTCCAAATGCTTCTTAACTAAGGAACTAGAAAAATAGGAGGTTATTCAGCATTTCTGATGAAGGCATGCTGCCTGCATGTATATTCCATTGAAAGAGTACTCCTTGGGAGTGATTAGAATTAGTCACAGAGATGAAGTGGATGTGGATGGAATTGGCTAGCAACCTTCTGAAAGTCTTCCTCTTTCTTTGATATTTTCCTTGTAGTTTTGAAGTACATCACTATGAAGTTTGATATTTTATTAACAGTAATTGTATTTCCCTCTTTTCATTTGAGGTTTTCAAAGAGTTTTAGAAGCATTAATTGCATATCTGCCCCCTGACTTCTATGAAGAGTGAAAATAAGGTCTTGCCAAATATGTAAGTTGAAAAAAATGTATTAAACTGAGAACAAGCAGCTCAGTTTTGATTATTCAGTCAACTCTGTTCACAACACTTGTACTGGCTTATAATGTGAAAGCCTAATAGCGTCCTAGTTTATGCATTCTCGTTCTTCAGAGATGATGACTGCTTCTCTGAAGACTGTAAAGATTGCTGAGCAGCTCTGCATAGAAACACCTTCTGGGCTAGAAAGCTCACTAAGAAATGGTCAGGGAGCCTTGATGTAGCCAGTCCCTGAGGCATTAAGAGGCAATCTGAACTTGGGCGCATGTTGTTATCTATATGTATCTCATCATGGAAGGCAGCAAGATTTGTATTTTTATATTAATATTTAATACTTATATTAACATATGTTTGTATAGTTATTTTATATTTAGCAGGGAGTGTCCTGGAGGCTGCTTCCATTAGGAAGCCCTATCTCATGATGTCTGTGCTCTCTATGGGGAGGTATGGAAGGTGTCCCTAATGAACTTGAATAGCAGGGGTATTTCTAGGGAAGCTAAGCCGTAAAAATATTAGGATATGGAGAATAACACATGTGCCAGACTCCTCATCAGATGTAACCCAGAGCCTCACAGTCTTTGACATTCTATTCTGTCCTCCACGGTGCCTGGCTGGCAAGGCATTCCCTCTTCAGTATGCAGAAGGCATTCTATGATGGGAATCTTTCTCTGGTACTGTTGCTGATAAAATATTTCTCCTTGGAGAGTTTTCTTATTTAAATGTGAAGATGTAACTGAATTTAAACTGCAAATATTGATAACCCTTAAGTTGAACATCTGAATGGGTTTACAGGTGAAGTTATAAATTTGGGCTTTTTATAAGTGAGCCCAAAGGGGCTTTGCTCTTCACAGCCTAGCTTTCAGTCTCTCACTGCAGTTCTCATCTGGAAAGCCATTTCAGAGTGTCCAGTGTAGAATCCACTTACTGTGATCTTTACACTTTAAAAGTCCTTCATCCCCTGTTCCTCTAATGCCTTGCTTCCTGAGAAACCATTGATTATAAAATATGTTAAGGCTGTCCTTGAGTTTTCCTGTCATTATTATCTCAGCTATACCTTAAATGTACTTTAGAACTGAGATGCAGGTTTATATAATGCAAGATGGAGATTAAAATGTGCAGAAGAGTATTCTTATGTTTTTTCTTTTTGCTGCCTTTGGACACCTAAATGTAGATACAACAAGTTTCAGTAGATCTAGGCAGAGAGCAGATTGAGTTGATGGTTAGTATTTAAGACTGAGAATTTTATCAAATTTGAAAGCCACTCTGCAGACTGCTTGTTCTCTAGATTGCTGAACACTGGCAAAAATAAGACAGAAAGCCAGCATGTTAACACTTAGCATTTGCTCAGCACCTGCTCACAGATGTGTCTGAATATTAAGAAGAAATGTGCATGGTGTTCAACAGAATAAAAGGTGTTAAGATGTGCGTGAACAAGCAGGAGGAAATATAGATGTGAACGTGTAGGAGGGGAAAGACTATTACAAGGGCAATCCAATTAATGCAAATGATGCATGCAGATGTCTTTGGCTTTTTTAGTACCTTTCACTGATACACTCCATATGAGCTAGGGACATGGGAGGAGAGTGCTGTCTTCCTCCACATGGCAGCAGTACTTTCAAACCTCAGCATCATACCCCTGCATGCAGATGATGAGGGGACACTTTCTGTTACTCACCTGTGTAGCTTCAAAGCATGAGCAGTAAAACAGCTACTAAAACAAAAGATGCATTCATGAGTTAACCAGAGTTTGCCTTCTGCAAACATCCACATGCCTGTTGACTCCTGGCGCTTCAGGGCAGCACTGCCATTGCTTTAGAATTCAAACATGGTAACTGAAAGAGAATCCCAGGATTTTTAGGCTGTATGCTCAGGGCCAGCCTGTTTGATTTATCTTTGCATTGACTAAACAGGACTGTTCACCTAAATGAAGCAGGATTAGGTTTTGAAAATGGGCATTCTTTCAGTCACATATTGATCATTGGAGCTGGATCTAGTCCTCCATCCTCATGATGCACCTTCCAAAATATCGCTTCTACTCTTATCTTGGCAACTGATACCTTGTGAATGATGATTTTAATTAAAAAGAGGACCTGGCCTCTTGGTTTTTCAGATGAGGCACATGGCAAACTCAAGTATGTGGCCTGAGCAGTTCCAAATTTTTACTTTTCATTCCCTCCCTTATAAAATCTCCTCAAGAGACAGTCCAGATGGTGATCCTGCTCTCCTGAAGCCAAGAGAAACTTTGTTGTTGACTCCAATGGTTGCAGGCCCGTTGCCTTAAGCGCTATAGGAAACCCATGGAAATTTCCCCATTAATCCAAAGAGTTTTGTCTTGGGCTGTAGATCTAATAAATAAATATATAATTTTTAAATTAAAAACCTCTTTTACAAAATCTCTTCTGTCACCCCCTGGCCATCTACTTATCACCCCAAAGTATTGTCATGCGACAGGTTTTATAGACCAGTATTTTGTAACGCAGTGGCATGGCCAATTTAATTTCTCTATTTGTGTATTTATTTTCCATATTAGCTTGCAGAGAAGTTTCTGTCTTACAAGCTGGTAGCTGCCTTCTGTTTTTTTTTCATGTTTATTATGATATGGGTATTGGGTACTTGCATGAAAACTTGCAGTCTGCCAATAACTTATTACTGTGTAAGATACTTTTATGCTGTCTTCAACATTTTTAACATTCTGTAAAATACCTTATGCATTTTTCTGCTGTAGGATATTCTGCTTCAAAGTGCAGTGGTTTTTCTTTCCTCAGGAAAAGGAAAAAAAAAAGACAAACCCAAAACCTCTTTATATATATATTTTTCTTTCGCTGTGTTGTATGTGTTATGTGCACAAACAGAAAACTAAATTTCCTTTCCCGCATTGCATATACATAGTTTCTTGTCCATTGAGGTTGTTATAGATACAAATTCGACAACAAAAGTTGAACAACCTTTTAGCAAAAATTCTTGTCAAACCGAAGTTATAAAGAAACAATATCCAGCAAACCTTTTAAAAATTTATGTAATATATATTTGAAAACTCTCATTTTGTATTGGAAACACCCCCACCCCCCGAAGCCTAAATTGCATTGCTGAATCTTTGAGGGTTGAAGACTTCCCACCTACTCAACTCTTTGAAATTTTGGCCCCGAAAATACAGTGATCTTAGTCACTCAATCAGATTTCATCAATAAGGATGTGATCCTGGCCATATAGGACCAGATCTAGGTGTTCTTTATCTTAAAATCCTGTGTCTGATATTAGTAACTGATGCTGTAAAACCCACCCCAGCCCCCAGAAAAACACAACAGGGGAGGCATGAAGTGAGTAGGAAAAGGGACAATCCCCTAGGCTTGCCACTTAAGGATTGTCCATTCCTGAGGAGAGCTCTCTCTTTTACCTTCTATTCTCCCACCTTCTGTGCCTTTGATATTACCTCCACCTACACCAATATCTGTACTGCAGTCTCTTCTCATATAAGGAGCCTGTACTGCTTTGATGGTGAATATTTCTATTATTCTCTGTGTTGTCTCTCTAGCTCACTTATTGAAAACTTGCCCTGTTCTGCAGTGCTATTAATTTACAAGGTGCTTTGCAAACACTTATCAGTGTTTATCATACGGCCTTATCAGGGCCATCGAAGGCTCTACTCTAAATAAGATGAGATAAATGAAAGATGAAGCACTTGAAGGCTATTCAGGAAAGTGAGGACATGGAAATGACTTATACTAAGAGGAAAGGGGTTTTGTGAAGTGGGGTTTCTGAGAAAGCATTTTAGGCAGGGCAGAGAGTGAGTTTGGCAGTGGAGAAAAATGGTCATGTGCAAGGAACAGTGGAGGTAACATATGCAGGTAGGAGTAAGGAAAGGAGAGGAAGGATAAAATAAATTCAGAAATAGAGAACAGTGAGTTGTGAGGAAACCCACTTGAGAGGAAAGCACTAGTTTGAGTGAGAGTATCTCTGGTTTCTTCAAAATGCTCTGGGATGGAACTTGAGAAATCCTTATAGTCTGTTGGGTTTGTTTGTTTGTCTACTAATAAAACTTGACTATCTATGACACCTTTTCAGTCTACTTTGTTCTTAGCCCACACGCAATTGATAGGCATAGGTAGTGGTGCTTGCATGTACGTTAGAAAGTTTCTCTACTATATAAGATAAGTCTCCCTTGCACTAAATATTACCCAGTCCAATGTGTTCATTTATGAAGGGAAGGAATTAAAATAAAACCTGATGCAAGACAGGAAGTCAAAGGCAGGAAGGATGTGCTCTCTCTCTGCAGATCTCCTTGTCTAATACATCTAGTTGACTACTCCAGTCTCCTTTTCTCTCTATGGTTTTGTAAAGGCCAGGGAAGACAGGCTGAAAAATTGACTTGTTATGATGACCTAAACTTTATTAGTAAGAATAGGATAAACTTGGGGAATAACTCAGAGTCTACAAGATGCTTTGCCCCTTTGTTTTCCTGGGACTTTTGAGAGATTCAGTATCTTGTATGAACTGGCTAAATTTCTTTGTGCACTGATGTTTTGGTTTGCTCTCCATCACTCATCTCTGCAATTAATAGGCCAGCACCAAGTCAAGCAAGGGACATGTGAAGTTGTGGCAGTGCATCGTTGCTGCAATAAGAACCGTATTGAAGAACGATCACAAACAGTCAAGTGTTCCTGCTTCCCAGGGCAGGTGGCAGGTACAACAAGGGCTCAGCCCTCCTGTGTGGAAGGTAAGCAGTCTCCTGCTCACTCATAGTTCATTAAGAGTTTATTCTCCGTGATTATTTGACTTCCCACTGCCTCAGAAGCATAATCCTTCCTTTTGTTAATTTTGGAGACATCTCTGTGCATTAATGATAATGAGTCTGTGCATAAATCTGGATGTAATTAATCCTCTTAATATATGTACTTGTCTATTTCATGTCTGTGCCAATAAAACTCAATTTTTTCACACAAGAACTCTCCTTTAATACTAGTCTGAGAACAGCATAAGCCAAGAAATTCAAGCTTATAATATTAATTCTTCCAGATATCTTTAGACTTAGTAACTTTGCTTAAAACTCGCTGCATAATAAATACAGCCCTAAGACTGGGCATAAAGATAGTCCTGAGATATCTGAGTTTGAAAGCTGTTCTCTAGATGAATGCCTCATCATTTTATGTCCCTGA
>JASSUY010040323.1:0-18105 GCA_032466535.1 Forpus xanthops | reverse complement strand
TCTCCTTGTCGGCTCCTCTATTACTTGCAGAAGGAAGTTGTCTTCCACACAACTGAGGAACTTCCTGGATTGCTTATACCGGGCTTGCAAATTATAAAAAAAAAAAACAACAAAACAAAACTAAACATTTTAGAAATTTCTTAAGTAATAACATTCTTGGGCAAAATTTTCAACAGACACTTTGCAAGGAGATTTAAAAATTTATCAGTAAAAGTCTCCCTGATTAAACCGCAAAGATAACACTTCAGTAATAACAATGAATATTGTCCTGAGAGTTGGTTTTGCGTAAACAGTAAACCACAGAACATGAATACAGTATTAAGAAGTGCCTTCATTTAGCAGAAAGCATACACTGTGTGGTGTTACCTGCCAATGTAATGAGATTTACAATGAAATATATAAATAGAACTTTTTAAGCCAATTCACTGAAAGAGCATTGAAACCAAAAGCTACATAAAAATGCTATTAAAAACATGACAACAGATATAAAGTTGTCTGCCACTCTGATTTATTTTGAACTAGCTGGACCTAGATATTGCTTCTTATTTCCAGGTATGTAGCTTTATATCAGCAGTGTAGAAGACTAACTTCAAAATTCTCAGACCTTGTTGATCAGTGTTACCTCATTTAGACTCTGACTGTGTGTGGAAATGATTATCTAAAGTTTAGGAAAGAGTGGAATCTAATTTGTATAGTCCATGATTACAATGACTAAGTCAATGCTGAAACCAAAGTGCGTTGAGGATTGAAATGAACATTTGCCTTGCTATGATAGCATGTCAAACCTACTCACAATGCCTCTAAATTTCATTTATACTGAATCTGTAGAAGGCAGAGAACTACAGACATGTTTCCAAGCAAACTCCTCTAATATAAATTATTCCTTCTATGCAGGCAAATTTTTAACGCTACTTAGTGTATAGCCCAAGGACATTTGTTTGCCATTAATGAAATACTAAAATTTTAAAGCAAATATTTGAATGTTATTTCTGTGGAACCATGGATTTTTGCTATTCGTAGTCTCTCATTGTTATTATTACTGGTTCCCATTAAAATGATGAATAATAATATTTTAGTTTTGAATATCTTATGATAGCTATGTTGAATTTCTTATTTTTTTTTACTCAGATCTTTTATTCACTTTTTAAATTTCTACAATAATGAGCAGGTTGTAAAAATCACATCTGTGCAAATCCTGAATGTTCAGAACCCTTCAATAAAAATAGTCAGTTTTGACCCTGTATATGTATTACAGATTCTTGCAAGACCTTTAAAAGGAATGATTACAGTTACGGTACTTGTTATTCAGTTAATTTTATACACATTCGAGAGTGTCTTCTGTGACCTTAAATGGCTTGTTTCTAATTAAAGCTAAATTATTGTAATATTTGGTAGTCTCTTTCAGACCATCTCCATAATATCCTTGAGAGCTGTTATTCAAGTTTGGTGTATTTTGAATTGGGTCTTTCAGTTTTAGCCATCCATTTTCTCTTCTATCATCTAAAAATGTGACCTGATAGCCATATCATGCTTAACATCTTGGAAGATTTTATTACTTTATATTACTTAATAATACCATTGCGCCTTTGGGAATTTAAGAGAGAAATAGAAATGCTCTGAATTAGTTCCAGACCTTCTCCTTTCCTTCCTTGAATTAAAAAAGTCATCATTACGAACACCTTTCAAAAGAATTTTTGGTTTGCTCTTCAAGAAAACCCATTCCTACATTTGAACATTATTCAACATCATTTAAAATTCATTGAGAAAAAATGGAAAAAGCTTGTCCTTAGTTACCCAGATGTCAGATCCCTTTTCAATGAGTCAGAGATACACCACCTGTTATGGCCTATTGTAAGTTAATATCTAAATAAAGAGGACTTGATCATAGCCAGGATAAATAGGAATTTATTCCTATAGGAATAGGAAGCTCATGGTAGAGAAATGAACACTTCACCTCACTTTTATATTCCTCAATAATGAAAATGTTTGTCGTTGAATCTAGGTAGTGCACTCTCCTAGATACTTTTCACTCTTTAGTGGATATTGGATATGAAATAGCGCAGCAGTTTCCATTGAACTGTGGAATTTCTTATCACTATAAATAAAGAAATGCATTTAATGACTTGATTTTGTTCAGCAGCATGTGTTTTTCAGTCACTGTTTTTATACCTGTAACACAAACAAGGCACAAAATACAAATGATAGTCTCTTTGCAGGGATATTTTTCACTTACATATGTATATAAGCACTTTGCTTTATTTTTAAAGAATACACACACACTTTTAGACACTCAACACAAGAATAATCCTTTTTCTAAAAACTACCTCAAACACTGAAAGTAAAAGATATACCAAAGAGCAGTAGAAAACCTAGTTTCAGTTTAAGGTCCATCTAACTCTAGAATGAGCATCCATCTTATGATATAAGACAGTTTGCATTCCACATTAATTATCCAACAAAAATGCTTTGACTTTTTTTCCTTACTATCATTGTGGTGGCATGCCTTGGACCTACTGTATTCCAAAATTATCTAAAAAGTTGCATAGGAAAATGTCACTCTGCACACAAGTTTTCACAATCTATACATCCTATTTTATGCTGGTTGCTTGTATTTCCTCATCAAGAAGAATTAATAATTTTAATTAGTAATCTAATGTGCTTAAATCATACACATATTTTTACTTAATCTGATAAAAATCACAAACACAAATGTACCAAACTAAATTAACAAAAAAATATTTGGATTAAAGTGAAACTCAGAGAATGGAGAATGTATTACAAGTTTTCTGAAAGTTTACTTTCCAGATAAATTCCATCCATTGATAATTTGATTTTTTTAATTTTTTTTTTATGGATGTATGATAGTTGCTTGAATACAGTGGTATTATTGGTGCAGCTGTAATGAGGAAGAACAGATGATCCGATCTTGTGGCAGCTGTGCACTTAAGATACTACAGAGATGGATGAATTAGCTCAGAATCATCAGTCTAAAGAAAAAAACCTGTGCTCACCCAGGGGACGCTTATGTCATAAGTTTTTGTGAAACAGGAAAGGGTCTAGACAGATAGTTACATGAAAGGCTCTCCTTACAGAAAATTTACACAAAAGAAAATTAATGCATCTGATATTTTTCATGTAAATCTGGTTCATATGACTTTATTAACCATAATAATGGCCTATCTGTTGTGCACAGAGTATCACCCCTTTGCTATGCATAGATTTTTGAGGGTGTGCAGCAATCATCCAGAAAATTCACATCTTCCAGTGCTATATGAAAAGCAAATACTCATAAGAGTATCTGCTCTTTTTTCAGATTTGCATTTTCAAAGAAGTACAGATGATAATATTAACAAGCCTTGAGCTTTCAGTCCTTAAGACTCTATAAGAAAGAGAAATTAATTCTTTCATGTGGCAAAGCTAATCTAACAAAACCAGAGACTGCCACAACTGCAGTATTCATTTTCTGATAAGTTTCTATTTGCAATAGTTGTATCACACTCATTCCTCAGAAAAGTCCTTGGAATTATAGTGCATTTGATCTGCTGATTGGTCAGACAAAGGGTGAACACACCACATAAGCAAATCCAATTGATCTACTCTGACATTTCTTCCAAGGCTATCTTAAAGCACGGCTTGAGTCATGGATAAAACTGAAGCTAACCTGTCATGGATTGACTACATGGATTAAGTGCAGCTGCCATGGATTAACTGCAGCTGGAGATGGTGAGTCTTTACTATGGAGATGTATTTGCTTTCAAAACTGCTGACTCATAAAAACAAAACTTTTCACAAGGTTAAGTTAGAATTAATGATGTTAGGGAATTTCTGTATTACCATAGAATGTCCAGTTTAATAGCGGACTGCAAGGAGGGATGTAGAGTGGATCAGCGTTCTGTGATATTCTGTTCTTGGATATCACTATTTCTAAGCCTGTGCTCTTCCTATTTCTGGTTGAAGGTTTGGACTTGTTCCTATCTCACATGCTAGCTAAGGAAACTTGAGGTATAGTTCATTCTGGTGTAGATTTTAGACCACTTCTTTTGCTAAATGCATTCATTTTTTGCATAAGCATGTCAACTAATTTAAAAATTACTTTTGTATTGTCTCTCACTTAAGACACTCACATAAGATAAGGACTTCAGTTTTACTACTCAAACTCTTGACCCAGCCCTACCCATCTTCCCTGATGCCTCTAGAAAAAATTTCTAAAAAAACCTTGTTTCAAAAAATTTTTGAAGTTCTATGGCAACTGGAATATTTTCACATTATGAAAAAATTGTTCCTGGAAAAGATGTTCTATCTTTCAAAAGAGAAGGAAAAGAAATCCTAACATATTTCCAAAGAAGGAATTCTTCTCAGGTGAGCTATAAACAAAGCCTTTGCACAGCCCATCTTACCTGAGAGCTTTTTCAAGTTTTTATTTGGTATCGTAACTAGCATTATCAGAATAAAATTGTTCTCCCAGTAGGTAATGGAAATCCTCAATCCCAGGTTCTCTGAACTGCATCATGATTTATTCAATTAATTCCATATTTTATGTTTAGCTCTTTTTTTCCCCCCTTTTTTTTTCTATCCAAAATATCTACGGTTTTATATTGTATTTAAAATTTAAAATAGAATTAGCTATTCCATGTTTTTTTTATAGAATCAGAAAATACATGACAAGAAAATGTAATTTCACATGGAGCATATTTAAGTGGCTAGACCAAGAAATTACTTCAAGATCACAATTCTCTCTGGAATCACAAGACATTAAATCTGATTTACACTTGCCAGCTAAAGGAGTACAGCCTCTGTTACTTATAAGGAGAAATTTTGACTTCAAATGCAATAAATCAACATTTAGAGGTAGAAAATGTCTCTGGGAAAAATATTTAACTCCACTGTGAATAGGACATCTAATTTATGCATTATTTTTCTCTGCATGGATGATAAAAATAAGATATAAAGGTAATAAAATATAAATTTAATACTCTCCATTTAATATTACTTCCTACTAAAAATTTAAATAGATCTATTCTAGCTTGGTCATTGGGTAGTTGAGGACTCAAAAGTTAATGACAATATGAGGTAATTTATTGTGACCCAATTAATATCTGTTACTTTTCTCAGTCATGAACATTTGGTGCTTTGCATAACAGTCATACAAAGACATAGCTCTAATAATTTGACAGGTTTTATAGAAAATGTATGTTACAGGCTGTCAAGGCTATTTGGAGTTCAGTATGTGGCCTTCATTGAGAAGTATTTGTTATCCTATTGGTTTAGCAAAAGAAAATACATTAATTATGTCTGCAGATATTAGACAATTTTTGTGACAGTTTGTTGTGATTCTGTATTGTGTGGTTGTCAAGTTTAGTCTACCTGTATTAGCATAAATGAAAGCTTAGATGATTTCGGGAACACTGTCCTTGTTGAGAAGTAGCTGAATCTACTGGTCAGGTGGCTGAAAGCCTAGCGATATTAATGTTTCTTTAAAATGGATCATTGTTTCATAAAAATTGTGTTTTCAGTATTTCAGTAGTTCTTTTCTATTTATGACTGTAGGATGATTATACTATTCTACTGAAGTACCTTATTATTTAGAAGAGAGGGAATGGATTAATTTTGAAATACCTCAAAATGAATATCCTAAAGTTAGTTCAATAAATTGAAATGTTTAATATCAAGTATTTTTCTTATTTTCTTTTTGGCTTTTTTTCTTGTCAGATATGCAACATTCTCCACAGAACATTTCAACTTTGTAGAAAATTCTCAAGAAATTCTGCATAGAAAGCAAAAATAAATCGCACCAAAAAAAAAAAAAAAAAAAAAAAAAAAGGAAAGAAAGAAAGCACCTCAAAGAAATCTAACCTTTGAGTTGGTTTTATTTGGCTTTCTGAAATGTTTTGTAGAGACTTATTGTTGGGAAGTGCACTAACCTTACTGGTTTATGTGCCTATAGTCAAAGTGAGGTGTACAGACACTGCGTCTCTCAAAAGATATTGTATACTCATCAGATACGTCTATACTATGAAGTCCAGTAATGAGTAGAAATCAGTTATTGCTCAGTAAACCAAGTGGCAGCTCTGTAGCTGCATTTAGCACATTATATGTGTCTTTTTCTGTTGTGAGTTAAAGTGAATAAATCCAGGTGGACCCCTGTATTGCTGGTACTGTATTGCTGAAATATATTCATACCTAACATGGATAACTTTTTCTAGTCCTGCATAGAATCAGTCAGGTATAGAGATGACTAGGTATTGTTAAACTCAGAAATACCAAAACCAAATTGTTAAGCTGTATGTTTAGTTGGGGAGCTAGAACATCTTTGTTATGATATTATTCATAGAACCTGACACTTTGAAGGAAGATGCAAGTAGCTAAAAAGTGTGTTACCCATGACAGAGTAAGTTTCCAAAGATGACAAACATCTACCTTTTAAAATCATCATAAGTTATCTTGCTTTAACTTCATAATAAACGGTACTTTGGCATTAATCAGAATTTCTGATCACAGCCCATAAGCATTCATATGAAGAAGCACGTAAGTCCAGTCTGAGTGAAGTCTCAGGATAAATGAAATCCAGATGGAGGCAGAATTTGTTAACTAAGAACCTACCCAAACTGTGAGATAAATATGAGGTTTTATTACAAGAATGTCAAAGAAATAAGACCTATCCTGAAAGGGTATTCACAGAGATACAATAAGCAAATCAGAAATGTGAAATATATGCAAAATGCATTATGGTTTGTTGTTTTTTTCCTCAATGTGAGAGCTTAAGTATGTACCACTCTATACAGTTCTATTTAATTTATTGGTTAAAATAATATTACCTGACAGGTTAAAAATAAACTTAATCCAAACTGTACATTATCTGTCTCAGCTAAACTTTTTCTTAAGTCAAAGACTTGGGAATGCAAACTTGAGAAATAATTATGTAAAATATATGAAGTCTTCTGGCCATAGCAATAAGTGAGTGACAACTAATAGTGCATTTATGAATTAACTGACTTCGTACCTATTTCTAGCAGTGAAATTTGCAGTCATCATAATAAATGAATGTTAGCTAAGATACTAAACCTACTGGAGTATATGGCTTCCCAGAAAAAATAAACATTAAATCTGAGATATGTCTAACAAAGATTTTGTTGTTTCTTTTGGTTTGTATTCTGTTTTGAGGGGAGGATTGAAGTTT
This sequence comes from Forpus xanthops, assembly GCA_032466535.1. Classification (NCBI taxonomy): domain Eukaryota; kingdom Metazoa; phylum Chordata; class Aves; order Psittaciformes; family Psittacidae; genus Forpus; species Forpus xanthops. The sequence goes on along the minus strand of JASSUY010040323.1, from coordinate 10,928 downwards.
AGTTGCAATATGGATTAAAATTTACTTCCAACTTATATAATTTTCACGGAACAAAGTTTGGCTGCTCAAATTGCTAAGAAAGCAAAGGAAAATCAAACTTTTTTTTTTTTTTAATTCATATTCATTTATCAGATAACACTTTCTGTATGCTTTTTCTGAATTCTGTCTTATTTGTAGTCCTGGGAGAAATACTGTAAAGGAGGACTAACTAGGTAATATTTTGGTGCACAAAATAAAAGGCTTAAGAAATAAAGTTGTATTTTGCAAATAAACCTTTGTGGAATTTAGCTGTGAATAGAGAGCAATGTAATTTCTGAAAATAACATTTAGACTTGCACTCCATCTGACATTGCTCACTAGACAACAGATGTGAGAGTCAGACTGGTGCAATGCAATCCAGCATGAAAACTTCTTTTCAATCTGTTTACAAGAATATGCTTCAGCTGACTAAAAATGTTTCATGGTGTATCTCTTTATTTACATGCTCTGACAGTATTAGAATATAGCTTATATTATGTGTGAACAAAATTGAAGAAACTTCTTAAACAGATTTGAATTTAAAATTCCAAAGTCTGCTGCAGTCAAATCCTACATGATAATGTTTTCTTGTTTCTTACGTGCTTGTATTGATCTTAAACTGAATAATCTACCTTTAAGAGGGACCTGTCTAATTTCCCCTTAAGAATGTTATTCTTAAAATTTAAGAGCCATTTACTAGGTGCATTGACTGTGATTGTGCTTTCTTTGATGTAAGGTGTGAAAAGGAGTATTAGAATATTCTTTTTCTGGTGATACTCAAACAGAAAACCAACCTCAAATGAGGAAGCATTGAGATAATTCTGCTATTGGTCTAATTAAAGAAAGACTAAGAGAAGACTATAACAAAACTGCCTAGTTATGTCTTCAAGCTATGCTTCCTTTCTGACTCAAAAATAAAAGTAGTATATAACAATCCAGGCAAAAATGAATAAATCTAAATACCTCAGAGATTATAGAATCAAAGAAATAGCAATACAAACAGCCACTACAGCCCACTCTGTCTTCAAATTAGTTATGACTTTGCTTCAGTGTTTATAGAAACAGCATGCCACCTATATTCGTATATGGCCATAAATAATTTGTGCTTGGGTCAGGCACCATGTCTCCAGACAAACTCCCTCTCTATTAATATTAAAAGAAGAAGAGACAGCTGTGATTGTTCAGTCTAAACTACCATGGAAAACAGAAACAGCATTATATAGGAAAAGACAGTTTAATGAATAACTTACTGTAAGTTATGTATATGATTTAGTTCTTTATTCTTTTTGTGGCCTCTCTATAAACAGACTGTGATTTCCTCTCATTTATTTTTCATTAGATTCCATTCTGTAAATATCATTAAAAAGCCTTTATAAATTTACATAGATTATTTTAAACGCTGTCAGTATTGCTTCTATATTCTCCTCATGACTCAAAGAGATTCCTTTCATTCTTGCTGTCTTCTTTCAGGCATCGCAACTGGTGGATAATATAGCTTTCTCTCCAAGTTTCACAAAATACTTCCTTAAAAACAAAGTGCAGCAGAAATACATTTCCTTTTTAATGAACTTCAACTTACTGACTGTAAGCCTGTTTCTCTTAGTTACTCATAGAAGAAATTTGCCAGCCACCCTGAGACCTGTGCGAGTCTCATTCTTTTTGATTCTCCATCCAATTCAACCAGGATTGGGGGGAAGAAAGAGGGGGAGTGAGAGAGCAATTGCATGAGTTTGAGATGTTCAAACCATTATACTGGCCTTCATATTTATCCAGTTTCCTATTTCTTCCCTGTTGAGAAGATAAACATTTGAATAAAGATTCCTTCAAACTCTTAATAACAAGTGCTCTTAAACAGCTGGCAAATGATCATGCTCATTTTTCTATAGTTCTGGGTGACTTCAAATAATGCTGGACAAATATTTGGCTTAAGAAGGACAGCTTGGGCTGATATAAGCCCCAGCTATTAAAGGAAAAAGCTGATAAAATATTCCAGTAATAAGAAGTCACAAAATAGAGCCATTCCACCTTTTCTTTTGTGTGTATGTGTGTGTGTGTGTGTGTGTGTGTGTGTTTTGTTTTCTTGGAGGTAGCAGAATGAACTTTCATAAAGTGATAAATAAGATTTGTCAGAGGCCTGACTTCTTAGGTAGCATATTTTAGTGGACAGAGATAAATATCTGAATGTATCATGTTCACGTACTATTGAGAGATTAGCCTTACTACTGTGTTATATTTAAAAGCACTAGCACTCCCTATTCATCAGTAAGACGTACCCTCAGTTGATTATGGATGCTTTGTTGATGAGCATTTTCACTGAACAGTAGATCTTATAGCTGTCCCCAGAGAGAATGATACTGGACTAACATCGAAACTCTCATCATTTAGTCAAAAAGGCTAAAAACCAAACCCCAAACATTAAAATGGGCAGAAAAGTTCTAAGCATTTATACACAATTGTGTAAGTAGAGCAAAAATATGGCAGGTGTCATGGGTTGAGCAGCAGCAGTGGTCTTTCTCCTTTAAGTAGTAGCTGGTGCAGCACTGTGTTTTGGATTTTTGGCTTGGAAGCAGTACTGAGAGCACCAGTGTTTATAGTTATAGCTTAGAATGTTTAGGCTGGCCAAGGACTTCCTGAGTTGCATGCTCTGCCAGGGAGGAGGGGAGCTGGGAAGAAGCTGGGGGGAAGAAGCAGAGAGAGGGCACCTGACCCAAACTGATCAAAGAGGTATTCCATACCACAGCATGTCATGTCCAGGATGTAGAAACAGAGAGCAGAGACCCAAAAAGATGGTGGTGGGGGAGTGTGCACGGCATGGCCGGGGATTTGGCATGAGGTGATGGGGTGCACTGCGTAGTTGAGCTTGGTATCAGGTGACGGGGGGGGCACTGCGTGGCATGGCTAGGTATCAGGAGAAGACCTGTTGCATTCTCTCTCCTTGTATTTCTCTTGTATTATTATTGGTGGTAGCAGCAGTGATTTATGTTATACCTTAGTTACTAAACTCTTCTTATCTCAACCCGTGAGACTTGCATTCTTTTGATTCTCCTCCCCATTCCCCAGGACTGGGGAAGAAAGAGAGGGGAGTGAGTGAGCAGAACTGTTTGAGGGCCTCAAACCACGACAGTAGGGAGGGATGTAAAGATGGAGACAAGGCAACCAACCCTACAGACCAACATGGCCTCATGAGGTTAGTTCAATCTCCTCAAAGTATCCAAATTTTAAAAAACTTTTCGGCAATAAATAAGAAATGGAGTGAGGCCAAAATGCTGAGGACTAAAGCTGGGGAAATTAGAACTTTGTCATAGTTTAAGCCGTAAATCAAGCAGCCCGCTCACTCACTCCCCCCTCTTTCTTCCCCCTCACTTCAAAGGGGGTGGGGGGAAAAGGGGAGAAGAATCAAAAGAATGTAACTTCCATGGGTTGAGATAAGAACAGTCCAGTAACTAAGATATAACACAAATCACTACTGCTACCACCAATAATAATAATGACTAGGGAAACACAAGGGAAGAAGATACAACTTCTCACCACCTGATGACTGAGTAGTGAACTCTTTCAGGTTCCTGTCCCCAGTTTTTACATTCTGGGCATGACATGCTGTGGTATGGAATACCTCTTCGGTCAGTTTGGGTCAGGTGCCCTGTTTCCGCTTCCTCCCGGCTTCCTCTCCTCCCTGGCAGAGCATGAGGCTCAGAAAGTCCTTGGTCAGACCAAAACATTCTAAACCATAACTGTAAACATCGGTGTTATCAAAGCTGTTCCCAGGCCAAAAGTTGAAAACACAGAACTGCACCAGCTACTACTACGAAGAAAAATGATTGCTGCTGCTGAAAACATGACAGTATCTACCCCTTATTCCATACCATTCATGTCATGCTCAGATCCCACATTTTCAATACACCATCACACACACGCACATATACATATATATATATATATATACATGTCTACACACAGAGAGAGGGAGAGAGATCATCCCTCAGTGCATGGACCAATCCCTATAAAGCTGCTGAGTCCATTCGGTCCATGATGTTTAGCTCCATCTCCTGTAGCAGTCTTTCAGAGCAGGGGAGGCTGTGTGCAGTGCTGGATCATTGCCTGCTGATGCTGATCATCCCTTTACTGCAGAACTGGTCTGGTTTCATTAAAGTTCATTCTTTGTTGGAATGGCAGTCAGAGAGCCAGCCGCTGAAGACTTGAAGACATCTAGTTGGTAGGCTATAAAAGCATTACCAAGCAGGCAACAGCATACAATATTCATTGGCTGTTTTCTCCTAAAATCAAATCCTCTTGAGGTACGCATCAAGACTTCCCCATCTTCCTACATTACCCACCAAGTATATCCGGGTCCCTGAGCAAAAGCAATCGCACAAGTGGTTTTGCCTTTACCTGAAGCAGGAACAACCCAGACTGTCTTCCCCAGCAAATTCTTTATGTGCACTACAGGAACTTTGTCCCCCTCCACAGTATGTAGAATTTCTGACTGGGCTGGACCAGCCCTGTTGGCAGATCCTCTAATGTTGACCAGCCAAGTGGCCTTTGGTAAATGTGTATCCCAATGTTTGAAAGTCCCACCACCCATTGTTCTCAGTGTAGTTTTTAATCGCCTATTGTACTGTTCAATTTTCCCAGAGGCTGGTGTATGGTAGGGGATCAATATACCCACTCAATGCCATGCTTTTTGGCCCCAGTGTCTATCAGGCTGTTCTGGAAATGAGTCCCATTGTCTGACTCAGTTCTCTCTGGAGTGCTGTGTCACCACAAAATCTGTTTCTCAAAGCCCAGGATAGTGTTCTGGGCAGTGGTGTGGGGCGTAGTGCATGTTTCCAGCCATCCAGTGGTTGCTTCCACCATGATAAGCACATGGCCTCTCATATTTGTACTTCAGCCATTGTCCTCCATACTAAAGAGGTTTTAACGTTTAGCTTGCTTAATTGTGGCACGTTTCACACTCGTGAATAACCTGGGCAATAGTGTCCATTGTTAAGTCCACCCCTCGATCACGAGCCCATCTGTATGTTGCATCTCTGCCCTGATGACCTAAAGTGTCATGGGCCCATCGGGCCAAAAATAATTCACCCTTATGTTGCCAATCTAAGTCCATCTGAGCCACTCCAATTTTAGCAGCTTTATCCACTTATTGGTTGTTCTGGTGTTCCTCAGTGGCCCGACTCCTGGGTACATGAGCACCTATGTGGCATACCTTGACCACCAGGTTTTGCACACGGGCAGCGAAATCTTGCCGCAGTGCAGCAGCCCAGATGGGTTTACCTCTGTGTTGCCAGTTGCTCTGCTCTACCACCACCAAAGGGCATTTGCCACCATCCATGAGTCAGTATAGACATAAAGTACTGGCCACTTTCCTCATTCAGCCATGTCCAAGGCCAGATGGGTGGCTTTCACCTCATCAAACTGACTTGACACACCCTCTCCTTCAGCAGATTCTGCAATTTATTGTCAAGGACTCCATACATCTGCCTTTCATCTACAATGCTTTCCCACAATGCAACAGGACCCATCAGTAAATAAGGCATATTGCTTTTCGCTTTCTGACAGTTCATTATATGGTGGGGTCTCTTTAGCACGCATCACCTCCTCCTCCTCTGGTGACATTCCAAAATCTTTGCCTTCTGGCTAGTCCATGATGACTTCTAGAATTCTGGGAGGACTGGGATTTCCTATTTGAGCTGATTGTATAATTAATGCAGCCTACTTACTCCATGTGGTGTCAGTTGCATGTTGTGTAGAGGAGACCCTGCCTTTGAACATCCAGCCCAACACAGGCAACTGGGATGCCAGGAGGAGCTGTGCTTCAGTGCCAATCACTTCCGAAGCAGCTCTAGCCCCTTCATAGGCTGACAGTATCTTTTTCATTTGGGGTACAGCTGGCCTCAGATCCTCTATATCCCTGGTTCCAAAAGCCGAGGGGTTGACCTCGAGTCTCCCCTGGACCTTTCTGCCCGAAGCTCCAGGTAGAACCATTCTCCCTAGCTACAGTGTACAGTATATTTAACATCTTGCCTGTCCCAAACTGGTCCAAGGGCTATTTCATGAACTCTCTCAAGTTTAATTCGCTCAAAGGCTTGTTGTTGCTCAGGGCCCCATTTGAAATAGTTATTCTTCTGGGTCACATGATAGGAAGGGCTTACAATAAAGCTGTAATTCGGGATGTGCATCCTCCAGAACACCGCAACACCCAAAATAGCTTGTGTTTCTTTCTTATTAGTTGGTGGAGACATTGCTGTTATCTTGTTGATCACATCTATGAGGATCTGGCAACATCCATCTTGCCATTTTATTCCCAAAAATTGAATCTCCTGTGCAGGTCCCTTAACCTTACTCCGTTTTATGGCAAAACCAGTTTTCAGCAGGATTTGGATTATTTTCCTCCCTTTCTCAGAATCTTCTTCTGCTGCATTGCCCCGCACAATAATGTCATCAATACACTGCAGGTGTTCTGGAGCCTGCCCCTGTTCCAGTGCAGTCTGAATCAGTCCATGGCAGATGGTAAGGCTGTGTTTCCACCCTTGGAGCAGTCGATTCCAAGTGTACCAAATGCCCCTTGAAGGTTTTAAAGGATCTGGTGGTCTTGAGCTCCTAATGTGACGTTATGGAAAAAAAAAAAAATTGTGAATCAATAGGTATTTTGCTAATAAGAGGAGGAGGGCATTACTTTTTCCTCTTCTTATGATTCAGGGAAACTAATTTTGAAACATAACTATACTTTGAGGTCTCTTTGAAAAACAGGGTTGAAGGTTTTTAAGGAAGTTATACTCTAGTCCTCAAATAACAGGTTCAACATAGAGTTCAGTTCATGTCATTGATAAAGAGATCGTTTACTTTGTAAGCCTTTCTATATTTTGGGGAAAGTCACACCAAAATCAAGACGTAAAAAGTAATGGTAAATAAAAAATGATATATGCATAAATAAATGTGAGCAGAACAGGTATCATGAAATATTGGCTGAAAAACAATGGAAATTAAAGATTTCCAGTAATTTCAATGGTTTCTGAAACTGTTCCTTAGAGATATAAATAGATAGCTGCTTTTCTTGAATATACCTAAGTTGTATTTTCATTTATTTGAACCTGAATGCTTTTTGGTCCAAGCTGAAAAATCTTGTTCAAGATCCACAAGTTCTTTGTTTGCATTATTAATAGAGATGTGAGGGTAGAGAGGTGTTCCCTGAGTAGCAGTGATGAATATAATTAGTTATAATAGTTATTCTGAGGTTTAATGATGATTATACAACAATAAACAATGTCAACATCATGTACCACACTTTAAATAATTGTTTGCTTAGTAGCATTTGAAGGGAATTCTGTTCCCGCAGACATCAGCATGAGAGCTAACAGGATCTTTGATTACATTCTGGTGTTAACAAGTATTTGTTAGAGATATACCTCCAAAGACATACACATTCATTTCAATGGAGATGTATGAAACACTTGGCTAAAGCGAACTAAAAAGGCATTTTGGATCCTATTTAATCTATTACCATATTCCATCCTTTTTAATTCAGAAGTTATTGAACTGTGCTAAACTTAGCACTAGATACTTTTAATAAAAATCTTTGCTTCAGATGGTTCATCTATACTTTGTCTATTTCTATTTCTTGTTTTGTTGAAGAAAAAGATATGTGTACAGAAAGAAAAGAAAGACAAGAGGAATAGGCTGTAAAATTATTAGCCATGGTAGAAGTACTTTTTTTTTTTGTCTCAGTTCTTACTTAGTACTGAGTTTTGTTTGCTTGTTTAAAGTTATTTCATGCAATTCAAGACAATCACACAATTCAATACACTCCCAGGAGAAATTAAAATTTCAGTTAGTTCAATGTAAAAAAGTCATTATACTGTACAGAAAGCATTCATTTAGCCCATCTTTTTTCTCTCATTTTTCTTTTTACATGCCACAATTCCTCTAATATATTAGCTGTCCATATCAAACAAAACACCTTACTCCTGAAAATTCTCTTCTTAGCAGATCTTTCATAGACTCATAATTCAATGTTACTCTACATAAAAGAGTGGGAGATTATGAACCTGTATTTGTTAAGCTATGCGGTAGGCATCTGTGATATAATTAAAATGAAACTTCACAAAAGGAGTCTAGTTTATGAAAGGGTATGTAATTTTATAATGTAATACAAATCAGAGGGAAAAAAGGAAACAAAACCAAAACCAAAAAAATATAAAGTTTGTGATGATTTGCATCAGTTAATACTAATTCATCAAGTTTGAAAACCAGTGATAAAAATATTGGTTTGCCATTATTTTCTAATATTTTTTCAGCTGTTACTTTTCTACATGCAAATCCTGAATCTCCATGTGTAGAAGGGTTCTCTCAGGAAACACTCAGACACAAAGTTAGAGGATATCAATGTTCACAGAGGTGTGCCCTGAATAATCTTGCATTTCCTTAATCTTCATTTTTACTCTTAGTTCATTACATTGATATCTTGGTGGCAACATATAATGCCATGATACCTAGAGAGCTGTATTTTAAATTGGTCATGAGCTTCCTGTTCCGAAATGCAGTGCAAGCCAAGCAGAATTTGGAAACAACACCAACGTACCAGTAGAAGGAGAGTGGAGGAGGAAAAATTTTCATGTGCCATCTCCAGCAGTGGTCCCTGAGGAAACTGCCTCTTACCTCTGTAGTGAGGGGAAATAATCATCACCAACAGCACTGGATATTTGGATAGGGTCACTCGGGAAATCTGCAGGCTTTGAAATGAAAAAATAGTAATAAAGAATGGTTGTTCTCATTAGAAATAGATGTAGAAATCCAGAAATGATTCATTGCTACATAATATGAGCAAGTAAGTCTTGCCAGTGAAATTTCTAGAAATGACAGAATTCTAGGCAAAGATTCTGGAATTCAATCCAAAGTAGAATTTTTTTGCACTTCATTTAAAATTTCAAAGTTCTAATTGTTCATTTTTCCCCTTCCCACAAAATCTATTTAATGATATTGTAATGAAATTTGTCATACTGTTAGAATAGAACTATTACGAATTTGCTAATGATTGAAGATTGGGTGATTATTTTTCATCAAGGGTTTTTTCTTGTCTTCCAGGAGATGTATTTTTTAAAGAAGAAATGGAAATAAATAGAAATTTTGTGGTTTAAGCCCAACCAGCAATCCACAACCATGCAGACACTCACTCACTCCTCCTTTTCCTCCCCTCACTCCCAGAGGGATGAGGGGGAGAATCAAAAGAGTGTAACTTCCATGGGTTGAGATAAGAACAGTCCAGTAATTAAGATACAACACAAACCACTACTATGTCATGGGTTCATCAGTAACAGTAATTTTTCTCCTCCTTAGTAGCTGGTGCAGTGCTGTGGTTTTAACTTTTGGCTTGGGAACAGTGCTGATAACACCTGTGTTTATAGTTATGGCTTAGAATGATGTGCTATAGTATGGAATACCTCTTTGGTCAGTTTGGGTCAGGTGTCCTGCCTCTGCTTCCTCCCAGCTTCCTCTCCTCCCTGGCAGAGCATGAGACTCAGAAAGTCCTTGGCCAAAGTAAACGTTACTGAGCAACAACTAAGAGTCGGTGTTATCAGCTCCATTCCTAGGCTGAAAGTCAAAAACACAGCACTGCACCAGCTACTAAGAAAGAGAAAAATGACTGCTACTGCTGAAAGCAAGACAGTACTAGAAGCTTTCAAACTGAAAACTGCAGATATTGAAAGAACTATTTGTAAAGTCATTAAGCAGTTGATAGAACCCATGTTTTGCATAACTTATTTTGAAAATAATTATTTATCTAGAAATAAGTCAAATATTCAGACAACATTGGTACTGAGGCAGCTGGGGCTGACTCTGAAAGGACTGGTTTCACCTTTTTCCTTCAAATAATTTCAAACCCAAGTCTTTTTACACAGTTCTAGTAACATTGTGCTAATGGGAAACCTCTAAGAAGCATCAAAAGAAAAAATTATGTCTTTACTAAAGTGGGGTTTTATATTGCACGTATCACAGACCTATATCTTTCTCGTAACTAGGCTATCTTCATAGTCATGGCAGTGAAGAAACAAACTTTCATATCTGAATTCAAATTTTCCTTATGTCACTGTGTATTCAGTTTAAAATTATAACTTTATGGTTGGTGGTTCATGTCAAATATGACAAACAATGAATTTAAATGGATTTCCTATGCCAGGGCTGTGGTACACTATTGGCAGCTGTTCTACATTTACACAAGGATTTCTTAATGCATGAGAGGGCTCCCCTTTAAAGTTTCAGCATGGTTTTCAAGCAAATCTCCTGATCATCAACATTTTATGTGCTTTGGTTTTCACTTGTGAATGTATTAATTTGTTCTCCTTTTGATGTGAATGAGAACATGTGATCCAACAAACACATCAAAGAATGTGGTCATAGTCCATAGGAATCAAGCAGAGATACATATACTGCTAGATTCTTTTTTTAAAAGCCTTTAGCACTCACTGTTTCCCTCTCTAGACATGTTGCAAATGTCCTGCAGTGTTTGCTTTTCTTAGAAACTGAAAGAATCAGACTAAGTCATTCTGAGAATGCTGCCACTAAGCTTTTCTTGAACACTGATGGAGATGGAGAACCATTCTCATTTCCTTCTTTAATCTGAGAATCTGAGCTTTGCACTATCAGTGTGTGTGTGAGCATGATTTGCTTCTTTCAACCACAGATCAGGAAATATAGCTACCTACATTTAGTAATATATATTCAATTTCATTATAAAAATAAGTAACCGAAATTTAGTGAATTTATCTCTGGGAAATGTGAACAGTAAAGCTTTTGTGCAAAGTTATAAGTGTTGCTTTTTGTTGTTCATATAATATTCTTTGCTATAATACAGTGAGATACACTGAAAGCAAATAGACTTTTTTTTTTTTTTTTTTTTTTTTTTTTTAAAATAATTT
>JASSUY010040321.1:11189-22806 GCA_032466535.1 Forpus xanthops | reverse complement strand
ATTGAAAGGCTGCTATGAGGTCTCCACGCAGCCTTCTCTTCTCCAGGCTGAACAGCCCCAACTCTCTCATCCTATCTGAAAAGGAAGCAAGTTTTCAGTAGTAGTGGCCTCCATTTACTAACATAATTTGTCTGTTGAAGACTTGTAGGAGCAGGAAAGTGGAACCTATAAATTCCAGACCATGCTGCCCAGGATGAACTGAAGAAGATTGATAAAACAGAAAATTATGGCTAACGGCCAGATTTTTATGTCTGAAGTGCTCTACTGCTTCTGGCACTGATTTTAGACATATCAGTGATGTACTTCTGCTGATGTAACTGCACTGATTTAACAAAGTATTGCTAATTTAGAATTGCAGATAGGTACTACTTTTATAGTACTTTTCAAGCAGTGTAAATACACGGGGGTTAAATCACACAATCGTACTTAATGTGTTACCTAGAAATATAAGAAAGAGGTATGGACAGAGCACTTCTTTAAATAAAAGTTGCTGAACACCACAAGCTTGCTTTTACTTACTCAATACCTCTGTAAATCTGGCTTAGCGTGATTAGCTGCAGTAATACTGCTAACTCAGAATAAAGCCTCACATTTTGCATCTCTAACTGCTGTGCCTTCACCAACAGTCATTTTTTCCTGCAACAAGCAACAAAATCCAGTGCTCATGGATAGCAACCTCACAACGTCTTTCTTCACAAAGAAAGGGGTTGTTGGGGAACAAGGAGTCAACATGTAATATTTCAGAACTAGCAAAGGAGCTGATGGCTTAGTAGATAAATGGACTGATGTAATTCTATGTTTACAACTGACATTATTATATATGGCTGCAGCCAAAAGTACAACAGGGTATTAAATAGGTTTCTGTATGCTCATTAAATGTACATAGTTCAAAATAAAAAATGGTACAAGTTCTAAGCCATGTTATCCAGGTTTGTTTTGAAGGAAATGAGAGTGCCTTATGGAGAGACCCTGGAACTTCCATGTCAAAATGAGAAAAGAGTCTATCTTTAACTCACTGCACTTTCTTTTTAATTAATTTCTAATTTTTGTCCTTTGGAATGCTGGCTCCTTAGAGGATGTAGAAACAACTATGCTGGACATGATAAAGTTTATATAACATAACATGATATGAAAAAATTTCACAGGAAAAGTCCCTTGTGACATTTCCACCATAATACTTTACAAAGAAACTTGATCATGGCCTAAGCAGGAATCTGTAAAGGCAAAATTAACCTCCAAATACTTAAGGGACATAGTAAGAAAGCATGACTGGGACACACGAATATGTCTTCACATTAGACTCTCAAAGGTTCTCCATGTGTTATACACTGTCTCCAAGTCTTACATTCAGACCTATGGAAACAATCCAGCTTACAGCAGCATCACATACTACATGCAAAGACATGCAAATCTCTAACATCTATTTTTTCCAAAGTGCAGAATACAGTGGCAGAGGAAAACACAGCAATATTTATCCCAAAAGTCAGGGAGAACAAGAAGATAAAGTGCTTTTTTCCCTTTAACCAAGCCTTCATATTTTGATGTATTTTCCATTTAAAGAGTGTTGAGCTTAGCAAAGCTGTAATGTATAATGTCAAAAAGCTCGGCCACAGGTTAGTACTGTTTCTTGGTAGTGATAGTACAAGAATGATTTCTAAAGTGTACAGCGAGAGTACTGCCATTGACTTGACCTTTTTTCTATGTCTGCTGAACAACTATATCTTATGTATAGAATTTTCTCCAACCTCCTGAACTATGTTTAGTCCTTATATATACTGGGCGATGGAGAGGAAATCCCACAATAGGAACACAGAGAAAAGGAATTTGCATGTATATTACTCTAAAACTTTTTCAGCTTGACCTTTCACAAAGAATGGTTTAAAGGCTGAATTCTGACTGGGAATGCAAAGCTTGTCTTTATTGAGTATTGCTGAGAGGGTCCTAGTAAACTATGACTGTTACTTGGAGGTATGTAGAAAGGGAAGGAGACAGCAGGTTTTCCATTAAAAAGACAAATCCGTTAGTATCCACACTAAGATGTTCAATGTCCCAAGCAGAGACATGAATAAACAAAGCAGACTTTCGTAATATGTTAAGTGTAATGGAGTACTATACTTTTCATTATGGAATGACTAACTTAAAACAGAAATATAACCACCTACTTAGTCTCATCAAAGTCCTCCCACACCACACCAAGCACATGAGTTTCCTGGATCCTTCTTTTAAAAGGAAAAGAAATTAAAATATTGCAGAACTCCTCTGGGCATTAGTTCTCCCATTAATTAAAATAGGAAGGGATTTACATGTTGAAGACCACAAAATTACTGACTCTATCTCTTGTTTAAACTCTTGTGGTTTCTTTGTTTGAATTCCTTTATCAAATAATCCATAAACTACATAAATTGCACTGGAAGACTATTTTCACAAAACCTCATCTGTGACCAACTTCATGTGGATGTTGAGTAAGTAGGTTTCACCAGGAAACATAAAACCATAAACAGATAAATATTCTCTCATGAACTGAATAAAGAAATTCAGCTAATGTTTACAAGATGAATCAGATATAGTATACAGCGTTAAAGTTTTTTGCATATTAAAAGTGATAATTTCAAGATACTTAAACACACTATTAAAAATAACATCTTGGGATTGTTTCTCACTGAACCAGCATCTTCAAGCAATAATAAATGTTTTCTAGGGTATTTTTCATTCTATCATGCTAATCATCTGTTATCATACTTTCCATTAAAAAACAACTTTCTTCCAGAAAAGTACCACTATTTTACAGACTACAAGGAATATATATCTCCCACAATCCAATTCTGTACATAAATTGTGGTTGCAAAACAACATAAGAGAAACGGTTGTAATATATGTTAAAGGAATTGTATACCAAATAACTGGACAGATGTGAAGGTCAAAACCTGTGACAACCTATCCGGTGTCAATGAAAATCGTAAGTCAATAGCTGTCCAGCAAACACAAATGTCTTTCTACCCTTCTTTGCAAACCAAACTGCAACATTTTCAAGTAATTAAATACAAATTCTTCAAGTTCTAAATATATCAAATGCAAAGTAAGTTAATTTATCATATTTTATACACATGTTCAAATTGCAAAGCCCTATAAAATATGTAATACTTGCAAAGCCATAGTTTCATGTATGCCCAAAATGTAGGTATAGACAAACATATATATTTCAGGTAACAGAAAGTGCTTCACAGCACTAAACCCAAGAGTACAGTGCAACTAGGATAGTGTTATTAAATCTGTGTTTTCAGTACTACTCCTTTAAAACAAAAGCCCCACAGGCCTGTGAATTAAGAAGTCAGGGGAAAGTTCTTCTATGCATCTGAGACAGAAGAGTCAGATCAAAGGAAAATCAGAACAGCTCAAAATCTCTGGAAGAGTAGTCTCACTTTTCAATCCTGATATGTTTCATCAGGAATTCGTGCATGGACTAGTAAGGGGAAGAACACCTACCTTCATTAGCAGGTGTTGCACGCATTATACTTGCTCAGTTTGTCATAAAATAACCTTTCAAAATGTATATTCATTATACATACTATATATAAAATTCAGAATTCCTTACATTCAGTGCAGTAACTAACACAAAGAACTGAAATTTAGATTTAATGCCTGATCTGAGACGTATAAAAGCCTTATTACATATTTTCTATATCATTATTACGTATTATTATTACAGCTAGCACATTTTACTAGGAGTATTAGTAAGGAAGTTATCATTCTTTTTTATTCTTATTAGCATAATTTGTTATAACGGACAAAACCCAGTACAATGAAAGACAGCATCCCTCTATTTCCAGAATTCTTGGTAAGTGATTCTATGAGACCTTGCTACCTTAACTGACATTCTTCATATGAGCCTTCTGGGCAGTATGATGTGGAAGAGAGCTCTCTCAACACCTCAGGACCTACAGCTGCCTGCTCACTGCACACAACTGGCAAGGGACTGTGTTGGCTACAGGGAAAAGGGGCAAAACACTGGAATTACTTCCACACTCTTTAGCTAGGTAGAAATCGACAAAAGCTGTTCAAGACTTAAAGCAGCGTTGGAGCCGCTCTTTATTGTGACCAAGTCCAGCAAAGCCATCAGCCGGGAACTGCTTCAACCCTCAAGAGCTTCTCCCTCTCCCCCTCCTCCCTTGCCTTCCTACTGGTGGGGAATCGGCCGGGCTGCTCATTCACACCGGATGAAAAACCAAAATTGCAGGCGCAACATGCTGGGCTGTTTTGCATCATTGTTTGGCACAAGGAATCCGATTCGGATGGCGAATCCCCCCGGCTACGGCGGGCCTGGGAGAGGGGTGCGGGGCTGGGGACAAGCGGCCCCACTCCCTGCTCCCGTCTGAAATCACCCCCCAGCAGCAGCGCGTCAAGAAAGCACCTGGGAAAGCCGGGAAAAACATCGTACCAAAGCGGCTCGTCCTAGAAAGCTACCCAGATCCTAACAGCATCTACAAAAATGCCTCTTTTTGAAGCTCTTGTGAGAGGAAAGGGGGGAGGCGGGAGGGATGAAAGTGATGATGCTTAGGAGCAGAGCTACTTCTCAGCTATAATGCGCTGTTCAAGGTCGCTCAGCCTGTACAAGCTGCAAACATTAGTCTTAATTGCCGCGCAGATGACTACGAGACGAGCGGAAGCTCCTTCCCCTACAACGGTAGCAGCGGGACGTGCCTCCCGGGTTGTAAGGACAATTCACTCCACGTGCTGTGACCCCTTTTAGCACAAACATGTTTTCTTTAAAGATCCTTTAAACAATCTCTGTTAAAATAAATTTCCCCCCCTTCCTCTAATTGAAAAGCTCGGCTCCCGTCTTTCCCATACCAGCCGCCTGCTGTAAATCCTGGAAAGGCTGGGGAAGGCGGGAGAGGACTCCCCGGGTTAAGCAGGCAGATTTGCACCGTGGCTGTGCTTGCAGCGCTGTGAAATCAGCGGTTCTCAGGCAAAAGATTGTTTTATCACCTTCTCCGTCCTGCGCTTCCGTCACATCAAATAGGCAGGGCTATACTGCTGATGGTGCCTTTCGTTAGGGGATTTACATTGGTTGCGAACGAGACTGGGGGGTGCATCTATTTATTCACTGCTGTCTCACAGGCAAGTATACTAAAGTACTTTCAGATCTGGCTCGGCAGAGGAGGAAAGAAGCCCACGGCAGCACTTCAAGGCTCACCGGAGTTTGCTTCCCCAGCGGAGAGCGCTCCTCAGCCACAGGGGAGCCAGCGCCGCGGCTGGATGGGTGGCCAGGGGATGGCTGGGCATGCGGCCGGGAGGAAGGCTACCTTCCCCTTGCTCTCCCATTGCTTCCTCAGCTTGTGACGAGGTGCGTGTCCCCCCCACTCAACCAGCTAGTGCTCGGCAGTCGCTTCTCTTCCCCCCAGCGGCCCCGCTGCACTCAAGCTTTCTCCCTCTCCCCCACTTCACCCCGTATAGATGGCTAGAGATATTAATGTTATTAGTAGTATTATTTGAGCCAAATTCCACTTAGGGGTGGTGGGGGGTTTAACAGCAGGTGTGGGCAGTCTCTCCATCTCCGCAAAGGAGCATGCTCAGAGATCTCAGGCATGCTCCTTCAGCGGGTAGGGAGCCAGAGTTGGGCCGGGGTGAGCGAGGGGGGAATCCTCACACTCACACCATCCTAATGCAAAGTTTTATTGTTAAGCGGCCCCAGGACCCCCCTTCTGAGGGGAGGGGACGCTGGCGCTGTGCCGAGGGCTAGAGGGGAAGGGTGTTCCCCCTCGCTCCTGGCAGTGAGGGAGGGAAGGGGAGAAAGAAGAGGAGATACCCAGGCGAGAAAGGCTTCAGAGCCAACTTCTGCCGGGAAACCCGCAGGTCTGCTGCCGCCTCCTCTTGGGGCGAGACCACTGCTGCGTCTGACACTGCTCCCAGCGCTGATGCAATGCTAAGCGCGCACGACCAGCACCATCACCACCATCACGACCATTATTATCGTTATTATTATTATGACAGTGCTCGCGCCCGCGGAGGGAGAACCAGCATCCGGCTCTGGCAGATGCCCTCCAGCGCTTCCTTCCCCCAACCCCTCCCAGGGTCCGCGGGAGCCCCGCGCACTGCTCTGCACCTCTCCGCGCAGCCCCCGCCCAAGCAGCGGCGGAGACGACAGGACGGGGTCCGACCCAAATAGTAACGGCACCCGGCGGTTATCCTACCTTGAGCTCCTCCGTATCCAGGTTCGCTGATCTGTCCATAGAGTGAAACTGAGCGGAGGGGAAACTAGGGAAGTTGTCCCCCCCACCCCCAAAAAAAAAAAAGGAGAAAAAAACCAAACCAACACAAACCCCACCACACAACAGCCAACGGAGGCGACAATCTAGTCTCTCAGTTTCCAGCCTAAACTCAGCCTTGTCCTCCAAAACCTGGCAGCTGCTCTCAGTTTCATTCTCCTCGATCACGCCTCCACCGGTTTAAATAAATAAATAAATAAATAAATTTCACTTTTTGGGTGTTTTTTTTTCGTTTGTTTTGTTTTTTTTTTTCTTTTGGTTTTTTTTTTTTTTAAAAAAAAAACTCCCTTAAGGATTCAAGCGCCAGGTGATCTCCGATGAAAGAGATTCGCGTCCTCAGGCAATGGGAGGAGGAGACAGGGAAAAAAAAATCCACTCAGTTTAAAGATTATTTTTTCTTCTGCAATAAGCTCAGAAACCGGCGAATCTCTGCATCCCGAGGAAAAATCCTGTTTCACCGGACAGCATCATGCAGCAGATTTCGAGCAAATGTGTTCAAACTGAAGAGAGTAGTCTGTGATAAAAGCCTTTCTCCGTCATGCCTACTCTGGTAGCTAATTTAGCACCGTGTGAGTGCAAAACATTAGCGATGAACAATTTTGCTGGCAAGATAATAAAACCCCCCAACTCCTGCATGGACTCAGAAATTCTTTGTAGCTAAAGGTATTTCCTCAATAATAGCACTAGGGAAAAAAATAGGAAAGTCTGTAGGGGATGGTCTTCTTTGAAGGTTATGCTAAGAGTTGGGAGGAAAACAGGAGGTGGATGTCTTGCAGAAGAGAGACACAAATTCTTCCCCTTCGCTCCTGTTTTACTGTCCTTCACCGCCAGGTGACTGACTTTCCTCCTCACGGCCCGCTCGAAGGGGATTTCTCCAGCTCTCCAAAAGCAACAATTCCCTTTCCGAGCAGCCCAGCCCCCGGATCTTAACGTCGGCGGCCGGCAGCGCCTCCCCGGGGGCGGGCACGGACACGGACCCACCCGCGCACTGCCCGCACTCGCCAAATGGCTCCTCTCGCTAGCCACACGTGTCCTGAATAACAGCCAGGCTCACCGGCGTAAAAACCACCGCTGCCTCCCCATCACTCTCTCTCCCTCTAAAAACCGTTTCTGCGTGTGTATCGTGAGTGCGTGCGCTTAAATTAACAAGATGATGTGAAACTTCTCCATCTCTGGCTGGAAGTGCATGGGTGCTATGCAGATGTTGAGTGTATCACTAATGTACTGCATCTTTGGTGGAACAGCATTTCTGATGGCACGTGGATTAAGTCTTGAGTCTCTCTCAGGGTGTTACTTTACTAATCTCCTTTTCCAAAGGATTCACTGGCCTGCGGCTCTCACATCACTCCAAAGAGAATCAAAATTAGATTTAAAAATTCAAATTCCTCCCCACCGAGATCCTGATTTTATCACAGTCCTTTATTGTAAATCTGTCAGTTGCAGTTTTGGAGAACAAGGCTGCGATTTTTGACCCCCTGCTATCAGTCTTTTGGTGGCCTTATTTATTTAACCCCATGAATGACAAATTCAGAGCTATCACTTTCTGATTCTACCACCTTCTTTCTATACTACTTGAAATAGAATTGATATTCCTGATAATTTGACATAAGTAGACAGATCTAATATCCCAAAGTGGATGCTCTGTTTCCAGTGCAATATATATTTGCTTGCAGCTTCCAAGATTTCAAGGTTAACATAAGCTTGAGGGCTGGGTGTTGGCCAGTGATAGCTATTTCTGAGGACTGAATGTAGCTCTCATCTTCTAGAAAACTAAAGATGTGATGCAGGCACAGGCAAACGACAGTTCTCCTCTTAGCACAAATTATATATGACTTCCAGGTTCATTGTGAATGTACTGTAAGTATCATTATTATCATTAATCTAGAACTGTGATTTGTAAAGATTAAAGTCTTGGCCTGGTGTTCCCATGTGAGCCAACATACTTGTGTCCAAATAAAAGGTGGACAAAGTGGACACTAAATCTAGTTGCTGCAAGACCTGTAGAAATTTGTGGGGTTTTTTTTTCCCTGACAAAAAAAAAACAAAACCAAAAAAACAAACAAAACAAAAACAAAAAAAAACCCCAAACAAAGCAAAAAAAAAAAAAAACAAAAAAAAAACAAAAAAAAAACCACCCCGCAATCCCATTCTTCCCCAAATAAAAAACCTGGAGAGACCAATCTGAAGGAAAGCGTCTTAGAATGCACTTCTAGGGTTCCCCAAATATGCCAATATGCAGTACTGGGAAGAGGAGGGGATTGCCGCAGTGTGACACCAACCAGGGGACGTAGCCTGGGAGTGCCTTGCTGCCCTGGCTGGTGCCAACGGATAACCAGAAGACTCCTGATCTTCTCCATACATCCACATCTGTTTACATGGTGATCAGTAGACCAACAAGTAACTGCACAAAATGCAGCTTTATAAAAACAGAGGACCTGCAACACCATGACTTTTCTGCTGTCTTGTTGCTGCTGTATCACAAGACTTTCTTGGATGGGTCATTCCTCAGTTTGTTTTCATATTGGCACCGAGTGTGCTGGGATGAGATATACTTGAGAATCCTCTACTGAATTTTGCTGATAGGGGTCAAGAGTTCAGGGAAGAGACAAGGAAAATTGACAGCACTATCATATAAGCCTAATTTCTTTAGAAAACATTACAAAACAAATTGATTTTGGCAGTCACTTTAATAACACTTTAAAACATATTTCACTTTTCATAGGTAATATAATGTAACAAGTGGCTTTTTGTTGCTAAGTCAGGGACTCCAAAGTTAATTAATACCACACTTCTAGTTGCTTCAAATATCTAAGTTTTTTATCTTGCGTATAAACTGTAAGACCTTTCTTTTCCCATTGCAGGGCCTTAATTCAGAAGACACCCCTGACATTTTCATCCTCATTATTCATATATGGCCCTATGTCTTAGTCATTGCACACAGTGTGGAAATATTATGTTCCTTAAAGAGGGCTTTCTGTTTCATTTAGCACAGTTAACAACTGTATTCTGCATAAGTGTCAACACAAAATTTTACTATACAGGCAAATATTATTGTTAGCATTAATAGAGGGGAAAACTGAAACCAAGCCAAGAGGCTAGATTCTAAGAGGAACTAGTAAATCCTAAATCAAATCAGAGCCTAAGCTCTGAAAATGAGGACTGAGCCTGGTGCTTGCAGAAAAGAGTGTGTGGAAATGAGCACAAAGGAAGCAGCAGCCTGCAAACTCACCAAGGCTTTGACCTTGGGCCTTTCGTGCAGCAGGTCAACAGGTGAAAGACCAGTGAAAGAATTCTGTTTTTTTGTATATATCCAATTGCTTTAGCTACTGTATTACTTGTATTCATGTATTCATCTTTTTCATTCAACTGCTAAGCCTTCCAGCTTTTCTTTATTTCGACTAACAAATCGTTGTGCAAATGTCATTCGCTGCCTAGTCCTTCATCTTTCCTGTGCCCCAGCCTTCCTATGTCAGGCATTCCTGGTAAGCATAATTGGGGATTATACGTAGGTTGTAACTAAAGGTTGTATTGTCAGGATTTAATTAAAGACTCTGTGAGAGGAGAATCCTGGAAAAATAAGCATCCTTAAAAGCTAAGTGTTTAACTTTGAAGTACTTGACCAGGTTAAAGTCAAGTTTAGGTTATTTTTTAGTATATAGCCTTCTGGGTTATTTTTTTGGTTGCTTGCTTGCCTTTCTCCCACTTCCCCCTTTTATTGAGGCTAAAAAGACTTGCTTTCCACAGATTCTTGCTGTGCATTTTTGTAGCAGAGTTGACCTCAAAGTACAAGAACAGGATACAGAGCAGATATTGGACTTTGCTACGGTCACCCAGGTTAGAGCAGGATTTTACCCAACAGAGAAAATTTGCCTCCAGGACTTGAAAAAATTAAACTCTGCAGTCATTTAAGGCTGCATGCAGACAACAGGGCAGCATATTTTTCTAAATAAGGTCTGCAAAAACATCTTTGTAATCATTAGTTATTAGTAAGCTAATGTGGGGAGACTGCCACCAACTTCCACTGTGACACTTTAAAATGGTGAATAAGTGCAGTTCAAACCTATGCTAGGAGAAGTGAGAGTGTATAACTTTCTAGCAACAAATCATGCTCTTAAACAGACACAGTAGTTCTAGTAGATAGCTCTCGTGGTTTCTTTATTTTTCCAGAGATGCCAAGATGAACATATGTCCCATACAATATGGCACAGAGAGCTTTGTCCTCTAGTCTGCATATTCATCTTGCCCTTGATGGAGACTTTTCTCATATTGAGGGGCTTCCAAGATAGGGTTGCCTAGGAGAACTTCTTAGGTGGGTTTGTCTTCTCCAAGTACAGATAATTTACTGGGTTCCTTTAAGCTCTTGGTATAGCCCATGAAGGGAGGTAAACACTTCTAAGGCTGACTTATTTTGTAGAGGTCTGAGTCATCTCTGGAAGTAACTGTTTCCTTCTGACTGTACAGGGAGTTCCTGAAGTTGAATGGCTGAATCTGGGGCCACATGCTCAGTAACTTAATACGGATATGATTGAACTCAACCCAGGGTTATACATATGTATCTGGAAAAAGATGTCAATCATAATGAAAACATGGGAAATGATGGATTTGTTCATAGTGAAGCCACAGGTGTTACTCTTTGTCATTTTACATCCTTTTAAAATGGAGAGGACAATTTTCCTGAAGTACTGTTAGTAAGAAGGAAAGAATAGTTCTAAAGCCAGTACAGCCCTTCTGATACATTTCATAGATATTTTCCATTCTAAGAAAAACTCCAAACCCGCAAATCCAACATCTAAGGCTAAGGATACAGATTTCAGCATCAACTATGAGAACACATGAATACTGTAGCTCTTAAGCAGAATTACTACATTTTTTCCCAAGTTTTAAGAGAAACCTGTATACCTGAAAATGATTTTATATGGCTCCAAATGTGTAAATTTATATTTTTACCAATAAATGTTAGGCTAACATAAGAATATGTATAATACATTATAATTATAACTTAGTAAGAGTATTCTGATTAACATAAAATTGGAGATTTTTGGACTGAAGTCAATAAAATACCAAATTGTATAGTAAGCCAAATTGTAGCCTACCAGTCTGGATACTTAAAAAAGAAACACTGTTCACATTTCCAGCTTAACAAAGTACAACATCTCTGTAGCTCAAAGGATTTAAAGTATTCTAACAGTTTATAATCCATATGCATAATTCTTCTTAATGCATATGGATTCCTGAATAACTGAGCTTCCTAGCAAAATTATTTATGGATCTCTGGGGAAAGTTTAGATTGGATCTGAGGAAGAAATTCTTTACTGTGAGGGTGGTGAGGCACTGGAATGGGTTGCCCAGGG
>JASSUY010040320.1:0-16435 GCA_032466535.1 Forpus xanthops | reverse complement strand
AACACCGCCAGTGATGGAGCATTCACAACTTCCCTGGGCAACACATTCCAGTGCCTCACCACCCTCACAGTAAAGAACATCTTCCTCATATCCAATGCAAACTTCCCCTATTTCAGTTTGAACTGTTACCCTTGCCCTATCACTATAGTCCCTAACATCTGTGAAATCAGTTTCTGCAAGGTAGAATGGATTTTTATTCGTGAAGCTGATTTTTCTTTTGGCATGTTTCAGTTTGCAAAAATATTTTAATCACTTTGTATTTGTACTTTAAATTTGGAATATTCTTGGTCCCATGTAATGTATGTTCATATGTGGAATCAGAGGATGACTGAGAATATGGGACATATTATACTTATGTAGCTTAAAGATATTTCTTATGAGAGTGTCCATATCTAATATCAATGATTTGTTGGAATGAATCAGAAAAGGTTAAATTAACTGAAACTTAATTTTATAAAAATAAATTAAAAACCATCAGCTTTAAAAATTTCAAGTAGATCAGCAGTATATTAAGCAAAACTGATCTCTTGATGAATATCACCTTGCTTTATAGCACAGCTGTTAGTTACTATGTGAGTACAGACATGCTTCCATCCAGTATCACCATTTCCTTGAAAGGCATCAGAAGGCTGCAGCTCTAGGGAAGTGTTTCTGAGATAGGGTGCCACCTCAGACACCAGAGAAGAGTCCTGCATAAGCACACATTGTCAGGGGGAATGTTCCAGGGGATTTACTTAATAGCTTTCCTATCACACTCCAGGTCAATGTGGAATTGGGTTCAGTTTGTTTTGAAGAACATACCCAAAGTGCTGTGAATAGAGACAGTGCCTCTCTGAAGGAAATTGCAAGCATATTAAGTAGGATTTTTCTGTTTTAGCGAGTTAAGTTTTTTAGTCTGTTTAGCCAAGCAGTACTTTGCTAGTACTACTTTGCCCTGAAGTTACTCTAAGCAAAAATCCATCCATCTCTTTCTGTCCATATATACTGCGTATATACTGTCATGGCTATTTTATTAGAGACTTGTCTCCTGCTTTCTGCAAAAGGCATTAGATTTGCCTGGTTTCCTTCATTTTTGGCCACATTTAATAACCTGTGGCAGCTGTCAGTCTTACTTGCAATATTGCCTGCTAAGTCGAGATGGCTATCTTTCCCCATGTATCAGCAAGCAGGAGGGATTTGAGTATTAATCAGTATTAACCCTGTCAGCGGAGCAAAAAAATGTCATAGCCTGAGTAGAAGTAATAAAAGGGGATTATCAAACCCAGATTTTCTTGGGGAGTTAATAAAAAAGCACAGTTGTGGCTTTGATGAGGCCACACCTGCAGTAAGAGGTTAAGTGCTTTTGAAGAAGAGCTGTCCAGGGGAATTGTTCAAAATTCCAGCAAATCTAACAGGTCCACCAAAACAACTTGACCACAAACACCTTCCCCTCGACTGAATGTCAGTGTAGAGAGGTTTGTACAGGGGAGTAACGCTCGGGTTTAGTAGGAGAGGGGGAAATGTTATGGTAGCTCCTAAGAGAAACCTGTATTGCAGGGCAGCATCCCAGAACCACCCAGGCCAAAGCTGCGCTTATGGATCCTGAGGTGGCACTTTAGATCATCCTGATCTTATAAGACTTACGGGTAGTGTAAATAAGAGAGAATATCCAAGATCCTGTGTCCTGCTTGTAGCCTCTGAGGTATTCTGGCTCTTCAGGCAAACAGGGGTGTTTAACTTGTAGTTTTAGGCACATGTCTTGGGCAGTTTGGGAATGTGGGAGGACAAATCCATCAGACTTAAAGCTCAAGCACTGCACAGCTAAACAAACAAAATCTAGCCATAATGTCAAGACAGATTGCAGACTGATCAAAAATTAAGTTTAGTTTTTTAAACCTCATGAAAGAAGATTATATGAAATCCACTGAGGTTCAGAACCGAAACTGGAATGACAAAAGCAATGCCCCTCACTGGGGTGTGTGTGTGTGTGTGTCCCCGAAGATCAGAATATGTCAATATTAGATTCTAACTAATAGCACCCCACCAGTGTACATCAATGCTACCAGTCTTTAAAGAAAGAAACTTCATAGGCAATTAGATTCCAGGAAATCAAACTATTTAAAATTGCTGTTGGCCAGCATCATAACTGTACTACTAAATACAGATGCTCTAAACCACGTTTAATGGAAGAGTTGTACAGCTACTTAAAAAATCACACCCCGCTAACGGTAGTCGATTCACAACAACAATGCCTCTGAAAAACCAGCCAGGTACAGAAACTTAATGTAACTAATGGCCTTCAAATGGCAGTTTCTGCCTCTGTAGCTGCTGTACCAGTCCAGTGCCATGTTAACCCCGCAGCCCCTAGTTGCACTTAGACTGCTGTAGCGATGCAGGGCAAGCAGCTGTTTTTCACCCGGGTCTTGTCTCATCTCTAATCTCTGGTGTTGCATGTCCTGGGCAGGCAAGCGTGGGAGACGCAGCAGTGCAGGATCGCTAGACAGCAATATGGAAGTAAGTAGGAAGTTCCTGATGTCTAGCTGGATGTGATGATGTGCATTTCAAACCTTTCTTTTATATACATATTTTTTTGCTCTTTTTTCTTCTAACATATAACCTGCCTGCCACAAATAAAATGCATGCTTAGGCTACTCACGCCGTATTCTTCCAGCTTAAAAAGCACTGACAGCTTGTTTTAGACCAATGCCATTTTTGGTTTGAGCTAACCTTGTTCCCTTTGTTCCTGCAAGCATGGTTAAATGAGTATGATGTGTCCTTTTGCCACCATTTCAGTCTGGTCCCAGCTTAAAAGCCCCCTTGCTTTTTGTTACCAAGTACACTGTTCTTGCTGTTTGATATTTAGCTACAACTATCAACTTTCATGCTCAACCATTCCCATTGCTTATTTTCGAGTTAAATTGCTCAATGTATGCAGTCATGACGCCATGGAATTGCACAGATAGGGCATGGGAGGAAAAAAACGATTAAGATAGGTGAATTCAATGTGGATTTCATGAGATTTCATTCATCTTCAAACCATTTATATATGCTGTTCATGTCTCTGAATTCAGCTTGCAGATTTTTTTCTTTATTTTTTCTCTTTTTTTTCTTTTGACTTTATTTTTTGTGTTTGCTTTAGGTAGATTGCAGTTTCAATCTAGCACACTTTACCTAAGTACTGTTATGTCCCACAGCTCTTTTTAAACAATACAAACTCAAAATGTCCAGCAATTAAATACACCATTCCAGGCTAAACCATAGAGAACATTGGGTCAGAAGAACCCAATCCCGTAGAAACCTTAGTGCCAAAAATGATCTGATTCCATTTCACACATAACTCAGAGGTAGGCTTGAGAAGCAGCACCATGGCATATAGTAGTGGAAAACTACTGTAAAAACATAAAGTTAAAAATAGTGTTTTGAAATCAGAATTGTAACAGTAGTATTTGCTGCTCTGTGTTTTAGCTATTGAGGTTGAATTTAACGTAGCTTTAATTTTTGTTGTAAAAAGGCAAGTATGGTATTTTTTACAGTATTTTAAAATGTATTTTTCCTTTAAAAACACACTCCAGTGTCTTCTGTCATGTTACTCTTCCGTGACATTTTTCTTACTTAAAGTCATAGCTCTTGTTATTAAAGTACCGAGAGAAGAACATTTAATGTTTAAAATCCCCCAAGAAGGGCATGAGTGCCTCCCTGGCAACTCGGAGAAGGTGGAAATACCATTTTTCCTAGACCTCTTAACGTAGTCCACCCCTGTGAGCACTGAAGGAGGAGTTTGTGGGTCAGTGTGAACTTTTTCTTTTAAACATTTTAAGATTTTTTTAATTTTTATTTCTATTAATTTCTTTTTAGGGGTCCATCATTAGCAGTCCTCACATGCGCCGAAGAGCTACATCAACCCGAGAGTGTCCATCTCGCCCTCACCAGACTATGCCTAACTCCTCCTCACTCCTAGGTTCCTTATTTGGTAGTAAAAGGGGAAAGCCACCTTCCCAAGGCCATCCACCATCTGGCTCATCACAGCAACCTCCGCACCCTCCAGTAATCCCACACCAGCAACACTCACAGCATCCTTCTGCCATGCATCACGCAGGGCCAGGCGAGGGGCAGACACAGGCCCAAGTGCACTCTCACCACTCGCAGTACTGCCACATGCAGCAGAACCCACCGCCCTACCACCACCACCACCACTACCACCCTCCCCAGCACCTCCAGCACCCACACCAGTACCACCAACACGTGCCTCACTCCCAGCACGCGGCACACTCTCCACACACACCTTACATGCAGCACCCTCACTCGCAGCATTCCCACTCCCCTCACCCACCGCCGCACCCGGCACACTCCTCTCATCCCCAGCACCCTCAGCATCACCATGGGCCACCACCACCCCCCTCCACTTCTGCCAGCACTAAGCCCAAACACAGTGGCATCAGCACAATAGTCTAGAACGTATTGACCCTCCTAATAACTATAGTTTTAAACCAAGTTACAAAGGCACTTACAGGAAGCACCAAGTAATATTGTCAGTTTTTACCTAGGTGATTTAACTGAGTTGTGTGAGCTTACAGGCTTGCTGTTACTAAATAAAATAATTCAAGTTAGTGCAGTTGATACTGGTTTTACTTATCTACTCAATAGAACTTCACCATCTGGTTAGTTCTGACTTCCAAACTGCCTTGGAAACGTGCTGCTTGCTGCATACGAGTAAAGCGACCTTTCCCACCAAATCCTTGACAATTTTACATGCATAATAAAAACTTAGTCTGTGGAAAAAGGGACAAAGTGATACAGAACCAAGTGTTGCATTCTTGCTCTTTTCTTATCAATGGGCAAAATAAATAAGTAGACCTGATATGGTTGATGAAAGTACGTAAGTAAACTTTATATAATATAAATATATACATATAAATATATATATATATACTGTATAGTTAACATTTGTGCTTGGAAAGAAATTTTTTCAGTCCACAAAACTAGCAATATAGACCTTACAAGGAATTCCACTTACTTGATAGGACAGTATAATAGACGAATAGTATACGAAAGAGTAGACCAAAACCAGTAAACTTTAGAGAGAAATTTCAGACACGTCAGTATTTTCATTCCAAGTCCTCAGGACTTGCTAAGGTTTCTAAGCAATCATTACTAAATGTGCCAAGTAACATAGCATTAAAATGTTGTAGTCCAATACTGCTTTGTATAAATCCTTATTTTATTAACACGATAATATCATACGTAATCAGTATTATAACTGCTCTGCTATTTCAGGTAAGCAAACTTGTTACGATGCAGTAATTCTACCGTAGCAATGTAGGGTGGCCCTTGCCCAGTGGTCACCTCGAAGCATTGGTCACACAAGTTCTTAGACACTTTAAAGGCTGTGATAACTGTGAATTTACATGATCCACATTTCTTTTGTACACGTATGATTTCAGGAACACCCATGAAGAGTGATGACAGGTGCATGTACACACTGCAAAAACATTCATCTCGAACATGACAATGGCAAACTTCCATTTTCCTCAGCTACTTTGTTTCTTCCACCATAATTTCTCATTTTTACCCCCAAAGAAGCTGAATTCTAGTCCGAGCATTTCCAGGGGGAAGTGTTCTAAAACTTGAAGGTTTGTTTTAGAATTTAGTATAGGGTTTTTATATATATATATATATATATATAAAATATGTAATTCCATGTAGCCATGTGCTAGCAACAAAGTGGCTTCACCATTTTTACTCATCACATTTGTAAGTTTGAAAGTACCCAGCACTCAGCAGGCTGAGATGATGCTCAAACCCTCACTTTCATAGTCCAGATAGTGGCAAGACATCACATAAAAATAGGCTGTGCTGTTGTTGCTTATGTGTTGTAATCAAACCATTTGCAAATTGAAATACAGTTTTTATCCTGAGATCCTGTACAAAGTTATACATGGCACCTACTTTGTAGTTTCAGCATTTTGAGCCACTCCAAGGACTTTACACCTAAACAGTAGAGACAAAGGAATCACAACTGCAAAACTGTACCAGCCTAAAAGCAAACCTGGAAGAGGATGAGCAAAAAGTTCCAGTATGAGATG
Source organism: Forpus xanthops (assembly GCA_032466535.1). Classification (NCBI taxonomy): domain Eukaryota; kingdom Metazoa; phylum Chordata; class Aves; order Psittaciformes; family Psittacidae; genus Forpus; species Forpus xanthops. The sequence goes on along the minus strand of JASSUY010040320.1, from coordinate 10,373 downwards.
GGTAAAAGCAATTATAATAACAACCAGTCGAGTTTCTATTTAATGGTAATAAAATGGTCAGAAATGATGAAGACATGAGAACAAGAGTGACTTTCCATATTGGCTTGCTCATGGCATCTCTAATATCTGGGGGGGAGGGCGGAGAGGATGAGTATTTTTTTCCCTTTCATGCCATCGATATCACAATACCAGCAAACTGCAAACTGAGCACTTTGTTGACCTCCACAGAGGGCAAATACAGCAATCTAGAGTTTAGCCTTTTGTTTCAAACTGTCCACGTTTGTTCCACACATGTGCAATATGTTTTCCCCTTTCTGCTCCTTCTCCTCTAACTTATCTTTGTGAAAAGAAAAGGAGTAATTACATTAATGGTTTTTAAGTATCGTTCATTCTATTCTGAATTCTGCAGCTCACCTTAAGAGGGCTCCCCTGGGTCCCTGAGGCTCTGTTCTTTGCAGTTTAAAAAGTATATACTGTTCTTATAAGGGAAAGTAGAACTGTCTGCATGTCATCTAATGTTATTAGTGTGAGGCTACACTCTACATATTGTATATCTGCAAAATATATCAGTGTTACTGTTGATATTAGTTGAAGTAAAGTGATAACATATTTCAATATGTAGACTTTTCTTCATACATCTGTACCAATAGTAGAGTCTAACTGTAATTTATAGGTTGTTCCAGAAAAGATAAAGAACCATTCAGGTACAAACATCTTTCAGAAACTGCATCTTTTAATTACAACAGAGGTAAGAATGCTCCTCTTCACTGAATGACGGAGTCTGTCCTTGGTTCAGATGCAGAGGTGTAAGTAAAAGGCCTGTGTATGGAATAGATGCAAAACATGCCGTAGCAGTGGAGAGGAAAATCCAGCTCTAGTGTGGTAATTAACAAGGAAGGTGTTCAGTCTCCTAGGTCTGCATTTGCTTTATGTTTAAAAACCCCTTTCATTCATTTAAATTAGAACTACATATAGATAAGCTAAACTTTTACAGGAAGCCATATTGCTTGACCACTGATTTTCCATGTGCAATCAATAGATTATTCAGGAGATGTCAAAAATGTGCATGCAAAAACCACTTATATGTGATTTCATGTTCACGTGGGGAAAGAGATTATGCATTAAGTTGCATGTGTAAAATCACAGATCATTTTGAGGCTACTAGTTTGTAGCACAAAGCTAGTCACGGAAGAGCATAGTGTTTGTCAACTCCAGTATTTCAAGTCAATGGGGAGAAACAGCGGACCTGATTTTCTTTTGGTTTTTAGACTCTGTTTGTGTCTACTTTTAAACAAACGTGTCCAGGTGTCAAGCACAGGTCTTCAGAACTTTGCTGCTTCTTAGGGCTGTAGTATAACCTCTCTGGCTCTGTCCCTCATTAACAATTGCTTAGAGCAGTGGGGACCATGCCTACAACAGGGAAATGATAGCACTGAAACACTGCATAGGGTTAAGAAAATGAATGATTTTCAGCCTGCAGGCAGGAGTAGAATTGAGAGGGGGCTTCCTAAGATGCCATTGCCAAGCAAAAGCTGGTACAGAACTGCACAGTGATCACAGTTCTTTTTCCCATCAATGATTTGGCAAAGTAGTCATGCTGATTTGAACAAATGAAAGGGAAACATAAAGAATGAAGGTGTGGCAACAAAAATCTTTTCTGGGACAACAATCAAATATATATTTGGGGGTTTTATTTTTTTAAGTTAAGACTGAAATGTAAAACAATGTAAAAAAGAAACAAAAAGCAAAGTTCATCCTAATATAATGTGCGTCTTGTATTGCTAAAACAAAGCCAAGTCTAACATGCGGTGTAGAATGATTTTCCCATCATGTACTGCATGCAGCAGAAGCCTCTTGTTTCTTGATAAAATGAGCTGAAAGACAGTCAGCAGATATTTAAACAATGAATCTCTAGATGTTGACTTGCTGTTCCATATGAAGCCGTGTGTTTTCTGCAGTTAAGCATGCATTTTGCTGTTCCGTTGTAAAATACCATCGCACTTCTTGCCTGCGAAATGGATTATTGTGTATATATTTAAAAGAAAAGTGGAACCAATAACAAGATCAAATTTGGGAGAGAGAAAAGGGGGTGGAGAAAATGGGACCAGTGGGGGGAATAGAGAATTCTCTAAATTGTACATAGTGTGTAAATTAGCATTACTCTAAGTCTGCAGTCACTTTGAGGTTGCCTATTTCCTGCTAGGAACTTAAATCAGCATTGAGTTGTATTAAACTGTTAGAATTAGGTCTTGAATGCAGACTCTTAGAGACTTCAAAAACCATTATGCTTACAAGAAGCTTCTGTTCTGGGGAGGCTTGAGACCCCTTTTGTAACTCTGGGGAAGAAAGGAGTGCTTTCATTTTAATATGCATTCTGTTTGTAAGTAGTAACAGACCCTATTGATGTAAAACTATAACTGTGGTCATGTGGAGAAATCAAATAAATCATTTAAAACTGTTTGTTTCTCATTTTGTGTAATCCAAAAACTTCAACTCTTCAGACCCAAAATGAAGGAAATTCCTTCCAATGGTGTGTCCTGGCCCTGCTGAATCAATGGGATTGCTGCTGCTCCCTGCAGAGGGGCCATGATTTCAGTCTTCATCTTAAAGTTGCTGGGAATAGTGGTCAGTACTGTGGAGACTGTGATCCCCTCTCAACAGGCTTTGGTTGGTTTGATGGTGTTGTAGATATATTTAGTTCCAAAGTACAATAAAGAGTAATAAATACATCACCTAGATCTGCAGACAGTGGGACTCATCACTCAGGGCACTTGTTGGTGCGCTACTTAGCAAAGCACTCCAGTGTTGCAAACCAGTAACCACATTTTGAGTCTTCCTTACCATGAGCTGTCCATCGCCCTCCACTGATCCCATTCACCCTCTGGCTGTCCACTGCCTCAGGAGCTCCTGTTCAGGCAGCTGCCTGCACTTGACTCGGCTGTTCTCAGCTTATCCTTCCCATGGGTACAGTCCTTTGCCCAAGTGTGACCCATGCTCTTTGGATTGAGCTGTGAGTATTCACTACTTCTGCACATCCAATGGCAGGCAGCTGGCACCATACCTCTGTAAGTGATGTACCTGTGAAAGTACACCCCGTTACTACTTGTACCTGTAGTTAGTTGTGTGTCTTCATTTATACCACAGAAGGATCATTATGCAGGTGTATTTGCCACATGTGGCCTTCACAATGTTTGATGTCAGGCTGCTACAATCACTTTGGATAATAACCTGTGGCATACTCGATTGTGTTCTTTTTGTGCATTTCCCAAATCTCAGGGGGATTATAGTGTGTCTGCAAAGACACTTGAAACTAATGGTTAGCTATCAATTTAAACTAAACACAGTGTGTGCCTGTTTGTTCTATGAATTTTAGGAGGTTCTGGACTTATTTTGTGGGAAGTCAGCCCTGACCTATTTCAAATAGCTGTCATTTCAGGATGCACATCTCCATCAAAGACTTTTTGGTAGGTAAGTACCCATTTATCACTTCCAGTGTGACATCCCTCTGAGCTTTGCAGCCCGTTAGAAGATGACCAATGCCTCCCAGGGGCATTGCTAGTGAAAATAACAGGATTTGCAGTGATGTTCTTTACTGGTACTTCTATTCCTGGTTTAGAAGCTATGACTTTTGGGTGTCAGAGGGGGACTCTTCATTAGACTAGCGATAGGACAAGGGGTGATGGGTGTAAACAGGGGAAGTTCAGGTTAGGTACAATAAAGAAGTTCTTCACTGTGAGGGTGGTAAGACACTGAAGCAGGCTACTTAAAGAAGTGGTGAATGCCCCAGCCCTGGCAATGTTCAAGGCCAGGTTGGACAGAGCCTTGGGGACATAGTCTAGTGTGAAGTGTCCCTGTCCATGGCAGGGGGTTGGAACTGGGTGATCTTAAGGTCCTTTCCAACCCAAACCATCATGTGATTCTATGATCTTAAGAATTTGGAGACATTTACATTTTGAGAAGGCCAAGAGTCTGTCTCCTCTAATTTAACTCACGGAGCCTGTAAATGTTGTTATAAATCTGCTCGGTTTTGTGCTTTGGTGGGTTTTTCCCTGATCCATTTGAAAAGTAGGACCTAAATAATATGTCCAAATGCTGCTGCTTTCTACGTAAACTAAGCAACTGAAGAGAACATAGCCAAAGGAAGCTCAGCAGCAGTTGAAGCTTGAGTGATAGAGTTGCATCAGTTGCAGCAATGCCAAGTAACTTCACTGAAAAATTCAGGGTGTGTTAAACATGATGGTCTCACAGTTGTTGATGGGGATGTTAAATCTTAATACTCTATTTGAGATGCTCATCTTAATGGAGTTGCACTCCCTAAGTCTCTGTTAAAGCTTGTGTACATACGTAGCGAACAATGCCAGTGTTTAACAAGTTACGTTGCCTTCTCACTTAGGAGGGGCAATCGGACCCTCCCATGAAGAAAAAAGGTCAAGGCTTGCTGCCATAAATTATAACTGAAAATCACACATTTTGCAAGTAGGAAGCTTAAAGTCTTCAAACTTTTCCTAAACTCTATCCCACGTTTGTGCATTTCAGGTGTTTGCCTGAATGATGGATCAGTACACACAGGAATCGCATGGATCAGTTGTCGTGCAGTGCAAGCTCGTCTAGATAGCATCTTTTTCAAAGGGGGTTGCTTTCCAGGTATTTCTGTATTCTTCTGGTTGAAATAGATGCAATATGGAAATGGCAGGAAACCAAACTAAAGACCTTCATACGTTTTGCTTCTGAACCATGTTTCATCTGCATCTCTTTTCAGGTCCTGGTTGACAAAACAACCTCATGAATTCTATTTAGCCTTTTTAGGATTGTGGGCTATTTCAGCATGTGTATGTACTGGCAGATGTATTTACATAAGACGAATGGTGTACTTCCAGTAACATGCCATGATAAATCTTTGTTAACATTTTATTAGGTAAGTCTTATAGCTGCATTGCACCTTTGTCAAGAGGAAGCACACAGGATTTGTAGCCTACTTACTCAGTGATTTTTGCTGCTATATTTTATTGACAGAAAACTCCTGGAGGAGAACACAGCACAGCTAACTTGATAGAAATATTTAAATTAGACAAATAATGGAAAAAAGGCTTCATTTTAGGTGTATTTTTAGGAGACTTTGTTTCACATTATTTCAAGAATTAAAGCCAAATCCTGTGTTACTTGACAAAACTAAATCAACTGCAGGATAAGGCTGATGAGGAACACTGGGAAATGCTTACATTAAGATCTCTGCCCAAAGTACTTCCTAAGCTAAATGAGACTTAATGAAGGTTGTGTGGGTGATGCTGACTTCAAACTATCCCTTTGGAACTGGTTAGATTCCTTTTTTTCACCATATATATAAATGCGTATTTTTAGGGATAAAATGTTATGAAAAAATCCCCTTCATTTAGCATTTTTGCAGGAACTGAGATGTGAAATTAGCATCACGGTTCACAAGCCACAGCCAGCTCAAACAAATCACACAAGCACACAATTTATCAGCTCTGCTGGAAAATGCCATGCACAACTTCAGCTTTCATTTACTCCAGATTTAGATATAGTGATTTAAACAGGTAAATATAAGGAGCAAGGAAAAAATAATCTGTCTTTAGTAAGATGAAGGGGATGAATTCATTCTGACGCAAATGAAATGTTCTGCATGCAGTGAAAAACGCTTCCTCTCTACAGCTTCTCATTTCTGCTACACAACAGTACATTAGCAAATGTTTGACAAGGCAATGGGCTTTATTTGTTTGTCTAGGGAAATGGAAAAAGGAAGGCCTGTGCAGGTGTGCTGGGTCAGGAGGCTGTTATCCAGCGATGGTATCACAGTGAACCAAAGCTAGAAAGTAATCCATTCAGTCGTTATAGATTTATTGGTTTTGATGAGGAAACAATCTGTCTTTCAAACATGGGTTTCATCACATTTGGACCCAGCTGGACTAAGTGAGCCCTTCCCCTGTACATGATCCTTGGACAGGAGCACATCCGTCAGGTGGCTGTGCAGCCCAGGAGCTCTTTCCCTCCATAATGCCACCACATGCTTGTGACTGATCGTTATTTTCCTTTTACTGACTAATATTCCTTTCTATCCATCTCCAGCAACTGTGAACATCATCATTATTTAATGATTCATCCTATAGACTGTCTTTTCCATCTTTCTGGTAGTCCCATGGCTCTGCTTCTGCATCAGCCTAAACCCAGGCTCCAAAAGTGCCGATTCTATAATTAGTTTGCAGGTATTTTACACCTGGAGTATTTTGTGACCTTGCTAACATACCCGCAACCTACCAGCATAGCTTCATGCAGAAAAGGTGTCTGTGTATTAGCAGTGAAGCACAAGGGAGGGAGCCTGGACAATCCCTCTGGCTGTGTGGATCTGAAATATCTCAGAAAAGCTGGTGAAAAAGCCCTTGTATTTCAGGTCTTCTGTTTCTCTTCCCATCTATGAGAGGGGAGAAACAGATTCCTCGTCTGAGCTAAAGCAAATTACTGAGATCATGGGGCTCCTTCCTGCTCCTAACATCAGAGTACAATAAAACATACTTTGGTAAAGAGGCTCAGGACCCACCTCCTCTCTCCATTCATACAGCGCAGTTACTGCAAGGTCTCTTCGCGGCTGCTCTTGTTCCCTCACTTACCACTGTCATCTGTGTGACACAGACCTGTGCTCTCCACCCTGCTGCTCTTCACCCACAGCTCTGCCCGCACAGAATCCCACAGTGTGGTTGCAGGACAGAGTTCAGGTTATCTCCTCCACAGAGCAAGATTTACACCTGACCTCAGTGCAGTGGTTGGCCGATTTTCTGTCTCTTGAAAAAATAAATCTTACTTGGCTGTGAAGAAAAAACTCTAAAATGTATACATTTATAATCAGAAACAGAATACTTCAAACAATTAAACACTCAAAACCAAATTTAGCGCTTCATGTTAATCTAACATGGCAGACCTAACAGGCTGCTTGCCTGTCAGTGCCACCACACTCTGTGAGGAACCCCTTTCACTAACAGTTGTCCCTCTTTCTTCAGCAGGTACTCCTTACGGTAGCTGCAGCCCCGTAGTTCTGGACACATGGTTGCTTGGATAGATCTGTCCATGTTAACAGCTGTGCTTCAAACACAGGATTCTGCAGTGTGTGAGCAGCAGCAGAAGTGGAAATACCAGCTCCTCTCACCTGTCCCAAGGTTGAATTTGTGAGCCAACTTCATTTACAATGTTCGGAGGCAGGAAAGGCGATGCAATGTGCACATCACCACATGCCCATGGGGAAGGCAATGATGAATATCAAGTACAAAACTTCCATCTGTCTTATTTAAAAGGAGAGAACAACAATTGCAGAAAGGGAGGAGAGGCTACAACAGGAATTGTATGTTTTCCTGGAAGCACTGCAAACACCAGTTGAGTAATTTTAGACCTGCAGTGGCACTTCTTCAGTAAGTAAAACATCCATGTCTCCAGGAGCTCAGTATTACCAGCTGTTTCTGTTACTGAACACCAGTTTTCAAGCAGCTGCTGAAAAATACAGTAGAGTAAAAAGGAAAGGAAAACCTCTGAGTAATTTCATGATACGCATGTACTGATTGTATCCCTTTTTTGTATTAATTCCTTCTCAAGAAAGCAGTTCTGTATGGAAGAGATTGAAACGCACATCATGATGGCAGTCATAGTTGATGGCAAAATGTGAGTTAAGAGCTCTCTAACAGCTGAGGGATTAGCTGCTCCAGGAAGGTAGTGAAGAGTGACCTACTGATTTCAAAGGAGGCTGGAATGATACGAATGTGTGGATGAATAGCTGAGTGACAGGATAGCAGAGATAAGCTGTAAATAAAAGTGGGGAAAGAAAAAGTTTGGGCATGTTGCTGAAGCAGAAGGCAAAGAAATGCATTATTTTTTTAGCAGCATCTTGTGCAGGTCTGGAGATGTCTACAGGTCAGAACAGAATTCAGTGCCAGGGAAAGTTGCAGAGAACAGCAGCTGCCAGGAGAGTGCTTTTGACTGTAGGCACATACCACATTAGGAAGAGTATGGGACAAAATATGTGGTGTGATACCATTTATGTCAGTACAGAAACAAAGAGGACGCTTTGCAATTGAGCGTCTGCTTGTAGTTTTCTGCTGTGGATATGCTGTCCTCCACTGAGATTGATCCTGCAGTTGGAAAGAAAACAGGTATTTCTTTAGGATGTGGTCACAATCCCAGTCTCATGCTTAGTGAGTGAAGTGTGCTGGCTGCTCTTCCAGTCCTCTTGAACTTCCTGATAAGGCATCTTCTTCCTGCTGTTTCCCAATAGCCTAGCCCTGTTTTCACTGTTTGGATCATTTTCTGCAAGCAGTCTTTTACTGTGTGCTTTGTTTCTTCTCAGCTGCTGACCAGAACCAGTCTGACTTGTCTCAGTAGAGAGCGGCCCCAGATTGGCACAGTTAGTCTGGGGAGGATGTTCTGGACCCACAGCTTTTCTCCTGACCCAACAGGAGGTCTTACCTACCAGCTTCCACATCTCTGACCAAATGGGGATGTGGCACTGGTGGAGCATCACCACTTCAGCACTCGACCACTTCACCACAGTGTCAGGCAGGTCCCACTCTGAACCCGTTGTGTCAGAAGGCAGAGCAGCAGAGCAGGTTTTTTACTCTTACTATCCATACCATCAACTCCTAAAGATACAAGCACTCTACAGAGGAAGTAACGTTACCACTCCACCCCGAGGACTGCAAAGTGCTGGAGCCATCTCAGTGCTCCCCAGCCTTTTTATGCCCTGATAGGACTAGGCATCACCTATTGCTTTTACAAAACTTTACAAACCTAGAAGGTGGACAACTTGACTAGATCTGAACATGTGGGGATTAGAAGCTCAGGATGAGTATCGGCAGTCAGTATTCCTGTTACCAGGAATACTCCTGTATTCCCACAATTTTAGGGGGAAGCCAGGGCCTGCAGGTAGCCTTTCCTTTCACTGCCTTTACCAAAGGGCTAGCAAAGGGGCTGGCTTTTCTCTCATTAATTAAGGTACCCATGTTTCACACGAAGACAAGTACTTGGTACAGATCATCAAAAACTAACAGTCGTGATTGGTGGGCTCAAGGAGTCCATGGAAAGGAAAACCTTTCTGGTCAAGATGGGCTTGTTTCCTGAGTTCCACACGTGTTTGGACTCAATGTCACCAGGCTAACTCACCAACTACATGAGTGAAATGTTCCTCACCTACTCCCAGAGGTACAGCATCACATACTTGCGGAATGCTTGTGGCTTCAGCCAGCGCAGTCAGCAGGCACAGAGCCCTGACATACCCTGCTGCTTGTGAGTACTTGGAGACTGAGGATCCCTCATCTGGATACATATACACATACACGAAAACACCAGTGAGCAAAGCTGCTGGAGCTCGGGCACTGTTTCTTACCTTTCCCCCTTCCCTTTGCCCTCCTTTCCTATTCCCAAGTTGCAATACAGCGCCTAAGAGGCAACTGAAATGGCAACTCATTTGGACTGTGTGATTAAAGGATTTACGTTTTGAAAGTTGTAAGTAAGCAATTAAGTAAACAAAGCAAATCAGTTCATGAGGCCTGTGTTTACCTTTAGTACCTGTTCTTTTCTTAAATGCCATTTTATTAAAATCCTCAGAGACCAAAAACCTGAGGGCAGCTGCAGAACAGGGGGCAGCAGGCCAGGGTGATGAGAGTAAAGAGCCTCAGAAGGCCTTAAGGCAGTACTGAAACAAGTTAATCATGCCCTTGTGTAACCTGGGGTTTAGTGTTCATACAGTGCCCCTGTGTCAGCGAGTACTCTGGCCTGCCTGCGGGCGGTGATGGACTGAACCTGCCTAGTGACCTGGCACACGGGCAGGGCTGTTTCCAAGCACCCTGCGCGGTTCAGGTCCCCAGCCCAGCGAACTGGCACTGTTTCAGCACTGGTTTCTCGCTAAGACAGACCTTACTGCCGAAGGCACTGCAGATGAAAGCCATGGAAGGAGAAGCACAACTCTGCACAGCCCCAGTGCCAGCGCAGTGCCTGCCCCGGGCTCGGGCGGTGGTGGTCTGTCTGCGGCACTTGGTTATCCCTGCACCCGTATCCCTGCTCCCAGTGCGGGCCGGACGGGCAGGGAGGCGCTGGATGTTGACGCGGACTTTGTGGCGATGCCCACGGCTCCGGGGTGCAGCTCAGCGCATCAGCCACAGCCGAGCGCGGGGGAAGCCGCCCCCGGTCCCTGCCGGGCCGCGCTGCTGCCGTAGAGCTGCCTCAGGAAGCCTGTACAAAGCAGACCTCCATGCTCCACAACGCGTCCCTGCGGGTACCACCCCGGGCAGCCGCAGGCAGCGGGCTCAGCCGGGCCCGAGGCCCTCCGCCATAACCGGGGCCTTCCGCCATAACCGGGGCCTGAAGGCGGTTCCCAGCGC
>JASSUY010040317.1:0-27457 GCA_032466535.1 Forpus xanthops | reverse complement strand
GGGAAGGGAAGGGAAGGGAAGGGAAGGGAAGGGAAAAGGAGAGTATACCTTTGAAAGTACTTACCTGCTGAAGTACGGAAACAAGAATAATATTCTTATTGTGAACGGTGTATCTGGAGGATGTCATCTTGTTTTCTCTTTGAAATTATATTTAAAATGTAACTGTGTTTATTGGTCTCCTCTTGTGTACTGGACAAAGCAAGATAGAGACTTCCAAAGAGCTCCTTTTCAATTCTTCGGGGTTTGCATAAGTCTCATAGAAAATTATACAAAATGGAACAGTCAGTCATATAAAATTCCTATTAAAGTGGTCTTTGATATTAAATGATTTCAGTTTTGCCTTGCATATGCATTCAGATTTTTAGGATTTTTTTTTTTTTCCTAAAGATTTGTTAAAGATGCAGCATTACCCTTCATCATAGCTTTCCCAGACTTCACGTTACGGAAGATTTAAATCTTCTGGTTTGATACGCAATTCCCTTGCAGTATTACAAAAACATGCAGTTATTCATGGTAGTGAATGCATTTTCCTGATGGGAAAGACAGCATAGTCTGACTGAAAACAAACTACAAATAAACTGATCTACTTCCACTTAAAAAAAAAAAAAGAGTTCTGTTTCTTTTTTGCCTGGTTTTGACTTTTTTTTCGGCGGGGGGGGGGGGGTGTGTTTTCTTGTTTGGTTTTTTTTTATTCTTTTCCCATAGAAGAGTTCTTTGCTTCTGTTTCCATGTTTAACTTATGTGGGCCTGGTTTGTCTAGAAGGAATAATGCTTGCTTGCTTCCAGTACTGCTCAGTGTTACAATGCATATTTCATTTCAGCTGTGTTTGTCCTTTCCTACAACAGCAAGTCTCCTAAGCAGTGAATCCCATGGAAACAACACTATTTTGTCGCAGTCTGTGGATCTTTATCCAAGCTTTTAAAGGCTGGGTAAAAGTAGGCTGCTCAGTGATTAACTATACTTGAGAGAAGCGCTCCTCGAGTTTCTGTCTTCAATCTCCATGCTTACAAAATTTTTCCCAGACAGAAATGCAGAATATAAGTGCTTGGCACTTTTCTTGGAAAAGCAGAGAAGATCATGTGCCTGCATTTGTTATACTGTGATATACTGTCTTTTCTGCCCAATATGAAGGGTAGGTCATGCTGCCTCTGGACCATATGTGCATCGGGGGTCACCCATGCTTCTAGCATGTGACTGTTGGCCCTCCCAGTAGTGACATGCAAGAGCAGAGTGCTCAGAAAATGAAGTTCAGACTCTGGCTTAAAAATTGTTAAAAAATACAAACTCTTGTCTCAGAGTTTCTACTACACACTCATTTTCTCAAAATGTGAGCTTCACTTTGCTCTATCTCATGTTAACTACTGTTCTTTTTATTTCTCTCAGTGAAACATGTTGCCATTATCCTTAGTCAAAAAGCACTAGAGAATGAAGAAAAATAGACACAGTGAGCACGTGTGCTGCTCATTATGTTCTTCCTGTTGTGTGAAAGTGCAAATACATTATCTGACTAAAATTAGTGGTATTGGAAATAAGATCAGATAGTGATAGAGAAACACAGTGGTGTAAGTGGTGATCACTCACCGTAGCACAACAGTCTCTCTATCCAGTTATGAAGGATGCAACTGACTATTGCTTCAGCCATTAAAAACATCATGTGCAGCAAAATATTATTTCAATAAGAAATAACCTATAAGATTATTTTGTGACATAAAAAAGGACTGGGCTACAAGTTCACTGCAAAGTGAAATTCTTATCATGGACACACTTTGGTAAAGACTGAAAGTAGAGGTTCATAATAACATATTTTTAACTTGATAGGTTACAGGATTTTCAATGATTCTAAATGGGGCTTTCTTACAGCAACTTTTTATCTGTTGAGGTATAACTTAACAGTATAACTTGAAAGCAAAAACCCACAAATGAAACCACTTTGATATTTTTTTTTTTTTTTCATATTGACAATATTCTATACTTTAGGTGAGAAAAAAGTTGAATGAAAAACTGATGAATAGTACTAAACCTCTTTTTGGATTTCATTTCAATAACAACATGGATATACACATTAATATGGTTGCCATAATGCTTGTAGGTCACCTACATCTGTGGAAACTATTGAACAGTCATCTGAAATGTGAATTTGAAGTTCATAGCTATGTAAAGGACTTGAGAGTGTTGGTTGATGTGAAAATGAACATGAGCCGGCAGTGTGCTCTTGCAGCCCAGAGAACCACTGTATCCTGGGCTGCATGAAAAGGAGCCTGACCAACAGGTCGAGGAAGGTGATCCTGACTCTCTACTCTGCTCTTGTGAGACCTCACTTGGAGTATTGTGTACAGTTCTGTTGTCCTCAACATAAAAAGGCCATGGAACTGTTGGAACAAGTGCAGAGGAGGACCACGATGATAATAAGGGGACTGCAGCAAATCCTATATGAAGATAGGCTGAGAAAGCTGGGGCTGTTCAGACTGGAGAATGCTGCGTGGAGACCTCCTAGCAGCCTTCCAGTATCCGAAGGGGGCCTATAGAGATGCTGGGGAAGGACTCTTCATGAGGGACTGTAGTGAGAGGACAAGGGGTAATGGGTTCAAACTTCAACAGGGGAAGTTTAGATTGGATATAAGGAAGAAATTTTTTATTGTGAGTGTTGTGAGGCACTGGAATGGGTTTCCCAGAGAAGCTATGAATGCTCCATCCCTGCTGGTGTTCAAGGTTGGTTTGGACAGAGCCTTTGGTGGCATGGTTTAGTGTGAGGTGTCCCTACTCATGGAAGGGGGTTGTGGAACTAGATGATCTTAAGGTCCTTTCCAACCTTAACTATTCTATGATTCTATGATTCATGGAAAATGAAATCTATGAAGAGTACTGTTTATCTGGAAATTTTCCTTATCCACTAAAGTTAGTTAATCCAGAATTAATAGCAAAAATAGTAAATGAACAAGACTGTAAGATAAAAACAGAGTGTTGTAAAGAAGAAAATTGTATTACTTCCATCTTAGTGGTAAGCATTGGTAAACATAAACTAAATTTTCCATCTGTACACTGCTTATAATTAGAAATACAGTTTATCTGACCATATACTTTTTATTTTTTTAACATTGCATAACAAATCATAAAGCCAGCCCACAAAAACAGCAGACATGCAAATATTGTGAGGGAATCTGAGGAAAAAGTTTATGGAACAAAGCTTTCATTTATTGCAAAGATAAAATTGTGACATGTAAGTCTGCTGATAAGTCTGTCTCTTGCTGCACCTGCAAAAGGTTCTTTGAGAAAAGCAGCCAAATTTTGCACTTCACTATGTAGTCTTGTTGCGCAAGCTGTAGTCAGCATTTCCCTAACACTGAAGGACATGAAGACACCTTCTGCCAGGTAAGCTTCCATCTGAATTCTTGAAGGAAAGAGGTGGAAAACCATTAGACAATGCTGGCTTGCATTTGTGGTTATTGTAACTCCCTGTGGCACTCAATCAGATTTCCAAGGAAATCTAAATGAGCCAGCTAGAGAAAGAACAAGGGGGAAGGTATTGCGACACAGGAATTAACTACTGTTAGATTTAATTAGAGGAAAATGTTTCCCACATTGTTTTTGCTGTAATCAAGAAATTTTATGTGGTCTTTGTGTCATGATTCTATCTTGATGTCAGAGAGGAAACAAAAAGAACACCAAATCCTTCCAGACTTACAGTGTACAAGAGCGAAGATGAAGGGTTGCGGCTCGTAGCCCTCTTGTGGCTAAAAACAATAAGCCTTTTGACACACTTGGTATAGCAGTCCTGAGATGTGCTATCTCAGGCAGCTGTGGAAACAGCAACTCCACCTCCACTAACCGGTTATTACTCTTTGCTCTTCACTCATCTGAACGCTAACATTGCTATTGGAAATAACTATGAACAGATGAGTGATAAAAAAAATATAGACACTGCTATGGTCTTTACCTGAAGTTTTCTACACCAGAGTGCATGTGCAGTGAAGCGCATACAGTTATATGGCAAGAGTGGGTTGCTGATGTTGCTAGGAAAGCACAAGGACTGTTGAGTAGGCATGATTCTATGTCAGAAAGATAGAAGCTTAGTATTATAATTGGAAAGGTTTCAAGATATAAATTGTGGTGCATGGAAACATAAGGCCATAATAAAGTGTAAAATCTAAAAGTCTGAGGAAAAGCAAATGATACAAGCCATGTTTTTGCTTTTCATGGATGAGGCTTATGACAGTCAAGAAAAACATGAGTCAGTCTCCTGAGAAATTATCTGCGTGCATGCTAGTATAAAAAGTGCTCAAAATAAAAAGCATGGGCAAGTCTTAGCATATAAGCAAACTTATGAGTTAAAGAGCATAACAGAGATTTTTTTAAAGGAAAATAGCTTGTATATTCCTATAGAAATGTACAGCTATTTGAGGAGCCTAGTCAAAGGGGAAAAGAGTACATATAAACCAAAGGTCTAATGCACTCCACAAAATAGACCTGTCAAAAATATCCACAAAGAATACAGTCAGAGTACATATTTCAGATAAGAGGGCATTAAAACATGCAGCAGCCAAATCTGTCTAGGAGGTCATTTTCCCCAAACAGATTATGTTAAAAAGGAAGGTGACCATCAACTGGATTGAAGTGCCAAGGGAATTACAAAGGGTCTTCTGAAATAAAGAAAGATTCGGTTTGAAAAGCAGTATGAAAGGAACATGAGGATTTATAAAGGGAGAAGAGACCTCAGGGAACCTCAATATGTAACTCATTGATTGCTGGCTAATGAATCCATTAAGTACTTAGACCCTGATCTTTTTTAAGTCAAGTTAACCAGTTTTCTATTGGGACAGAAAGAGAGAAGAATTTCCATTTCCTCTTTCCCCCTTGTCTTCTCTGCTTCCTACTTGTTTAATAAAGTATCAGGATTATGACATGCTGTTAAAAGGGATTATACCTCCTTGACTATCCACTCAAAAATGTGAACAGCCCAATAAGTTTATGCAATGACTCTGATGAGCTTTTTGGTACAGAAAATGATAAATGCAATAGCAGTGGATTCTTGCCAATAGGAGAAAAAGTGAAAGCTGAAGACTGATTAGGAAAAATGTTTGTGCTTTTTAGGAAAGGAAAGATGACTGATAACACTGGAGTAGCATGTTATTTTTTTTTTTCAATTTCATAAAAGAGACTAAAAGGGATTATTTTATAAATGCAACACACAGTTAACAGAATAACCTTTCAGTAAATTACACAATTATCTTGTGAGAATTCAGCTACTTTGTGAATCAGTTGCCTCAAGAGTCTTAACTTTCTGCAATGAGTATAACAGACTGAACTAACGTTATGGCCAGTGGTAGTGTTACTATAAAAGCTGATCAGAGAAACTCTCTAAGACTTAATTTGGAGTTTAGAAAGCAGGCATTCTTTATTGTAGCTCTGGGCATACACATGAATTGTTTTGCAAAGGTGAGCGCACCCATCACTTGCTGGCAGCATCTATATATTTAGCATACTCATGCATATTTACAGATTTTTCCATGAAACTATTTACATATTCACGAGATATCCATAAACCAATTATAATATTTACATTCTAATTATGCATGTGTTTTCTTGCTGGGTGGGGATCTCTGGTGGTCACCGACAATCTCTCTCGTGCTTATTGAATGACCTCAGATTGCTCATGCTTGCAAGGTCCTAGTAATGAATTAGCAGTTGGTAGGTCCTTGCTTCTCTTCTGTTCCAGTCTCACTTCACACTGTGTGACACTGCTGTCTCAAAGGCTAGCATCCTTGGTCTTATTTACCGTCTCCTTAGTTGTTATCAGTTCCATGATATTCCTTCCCCCGTCAGACAAACGTGCCTTTCTCTCTATGTGTTAGCAAGTTAGAACAGTTTGCTGTATTTTACTATGTTAGTTTAAAGACATGCACACTATCATTAGTTTAAACCTATGATTTAAGCTTGCAGTAGCTGACTGACAGATGTCTTTATTGAGAGACTGGAGAGGACATAATAATAATATTACATAAAACATAATGTTATGTTTTCTTTTTTTCAGTCTGGATAATTATAATTTGCCATTGGAGGCAAAGATGAAGATACTTCTCCTGATGATTGTGGCAACATATATTGGAAGCCTACAGATCTCCTCATTAACTGCTATGAGAAAACAGTCCACAAAAGACGACTCTTAGTTATGTCAGATGCTTTTTTCTTTCAGACACTGAATTGTGTGACCTGCTCCTTGCTTCACACTACACTGTTTCTTAGTAATTTCAGTGAGAATATTTTACCGGATAAGTTTTATTTTTTGCTTTTTTTTTTTTTTTTTTTTTTTGCTACTTTCAATTTTAGATTGATCATATTTACTTCCGTGTTCACCCTCATTGTAGTATCATATATGTATGAAAAATTTAAGATTCTCAAGTATAAATAATTAAATAATAAGGCAGAAGGACTACCTCATGTTTTATATTCACAAGTAGCACTTAGTTGCTAGGAAAGGTGCTTGGCTTGTGAGAGATCTTATTTGATTTCCTTCTACTGGTTTGGGAGAATCAGACACCTTGTTCCCAAAGACGGGAGAAAACTAGCTATGGGATAGGAATATGAAACTCCATTTTTCACTCCAAAATTGATTGTGTTGAAGAGAGTGCCGGACTTGCCAAATGCAAGTGCCAGCCTCATTCTCTGTAGTATGGAAAAATAATTATAAAAGAAGAAGAGGGGGTTTCCAGTTTTTCTGTAATGCATTTTAGTCTTAGACAGTTTAATGTAAGATGAATAAACCATTTTTAGAACTATGACTAGAATAAGTAAAATATCTAATAAGTACATCATGTCCTTGACTCACGTAGACTTGATGGAAAATTTAACACTGAAGTGCTCAGTTGTGAAATCTGGATTTTTGTTACAAATTGCTATACTACAGAACTTAGTATAGAAAACATTTGCTTTGTATAAATGTTATATATAACAATATTGTAGATGCTGCAGGGAAACTTTTATTATTAATTCAAGACTGTATGATTTTATTTTATTTTATTTCATTTTAAGAAATGCTTCTGTCTTTGCAAAATGTATGATTATGAGACTATCTTAAATTGCAATCATATAAGGTATCCCTTTACACTCTTCTTTACTTTCTCTAATATATCAACTTTTCTGCTTATATTTTATTTTATTTACACTTCCATTTATTCTTTTACATTTGTATACTATCATAATTGCTAATAGTAATGTCCTTTTTTTACCAGTCTTTTTTATTATTTAAGCACTATAGAAGACAGAGTTTATACCTAAGAGCTGTTTCAATTTTTACTTGCCTATTCAGATAAAATTTTACTGTATTCACTGAAGTGAGTTGTCATATAAACATAGTATTCTCACTGCTTTGTTGACTGTAGCATGAAATAGGACTGAAAATAGAAATACTATAAAACAAATAGGGTTTTAGAAAAACTCTATTGCGTATACTAGCCCAAAGATTACCATTTCAAAGCTGCATCAGTAGAGCTGTTGCTTGTTCTTGAAATCCACCAGAGACTGTGCCAACAGCAAAAAGGTTTAACTGTGGTCCTGAAGTACATGGCACCCAGCATAGCTAACCAGTCAATGGAGATGATTGCCCCACTCAACACTGCACTGATGCAGCCCCACCTTGAGTACTGTGTGCAGACTTGGGCACCTCAGTGTAAGAAAGACATCAAACTATTAGAGCGCATCCAGAACAGGGTGACCAAGATAGTGGAAAGTCTTAAGGGCAAGACTTGGAAGGAGAGGCTGAGCTCATTATTCAGCTTAGAGAAGGCTGAGGCTGACCTCATTGCAGCCTACACCTTCCTCAGTGCAGGTAAGTGGAGGGGGAGGTCCTGATCTCTTTCTGGTTATCAGCAGCAGGACACAAGGAAATAGAATGAAACTGAGACAGGGAAGTTCAGATTGAATATTAGAAGAAGATTCTTCACTGAGAGGGTGGTTGGTCCTAAGAACAGGTTGGTGTTTGGTAATGGAACCAAGCCTGTCAGAGTTCAAGGACTGCCTGGGTGATGCTCTTAATTATACAGTTTAGTGTTAGGTAGCCCTGTGAGATAGCTGAACTCTATGATCCTTATGGGTCCCTTCCAACTTGAGATATTTTAAGATTCTGTGATTATGTATGGCAATAATTTCTCTGATGAAATATAACAGATCTGACACATATAGCTGGAAAGGAATGTTTTACATGACGTTAGACTAGATCTGCTGATTGTTCTGACACCAGCAGATGTTTTCTCCATTTTTGTTTTATATTTTTCAGGTAACGAACTGATGAAGAAGGAAAAGTGTTTGCTTTCTTTTCCTCTGACCTAAAATGTAACTAAAAGGCTTCAGATCAAAGGCTTCCTAAAATCTGGATAAGAATTTTTCTGTGACTGAACATCAGTTAGATGTCTTCCTAGAACAATTTGTATCTGCTTTTTACCATATTGAATAATATGAACTTTAGAGACAACAAAACAACAGAAAGTATATGTAAACCAAAACAAAATGAAAAAAACTTTTGGCATAGCCAAACTGAAATGTGTGGTGTTATATCAGAGATACACCTGGCCCAGTTTGTTTAATAGTTAGTTGTTTAATTATTTCACTGTGTGGCCTGATACACGAATGGTCCCAGTGGAAAACTTGTTTAGCAGCAGCGGCATTCTCTCTGCCATTTGCAAGGGGAGATGAGTGGACTATGTCCAAAATGCTATCCTGCAGCTGCAACAAAATGGGGTTTTCTGTTAAACAGCATGATATTTTGAGTGTTCATTTGCATCTTTTCCTTTTGGTAGGTTACTCCTCCCAAAATATCATGGAGCTCACTCTCCAACAATTCCTAAATACTCAAGAATCTGTATAGCATTTCACTATTTGGCGTGTATAACAACTGATAGTAATTCTGATCACTGAAAATGAAAAAATGGAGAAGAATTTGCTGTACAGAAATGCCCAGTATTCAATTTTAATTTAAAATATGATTTATTATAAGAGATAATAATTGGCTTAAAATCAGACTTTCCTACAGTTTTAATCTATGTGATTGCTTTATTTCTGTCACATTAAAAATTTGTCATCAAACAGTCTTTCTGTGGAAAGTCAACCAGCACTGTGGCTGGACATAGCAACTTTGTGAAAATAATCATGTCATAGTAAGGAATTAGAAGTTCAGCTTTTAATGACTTTTCAGATATGACAGGTTTCCTTTGGAAACCATAGAGAACTGTAGCATTATATCTTTAAAGTGGAGTTTTCTCAGCTTCAGCTGTTGAAATGTTTGACATAATTAAAAGTAATCTTTAAATGCATAAAATATTTTGATAGTGAAACCACCTCTAATGTCATTAGCTCAGATATTATTCTGTGGTTACAACTATATCAACCAGTAGAATTATTTTTCAGGTAATCCTTAATCTGACACATGTTAATCATGCAATATAAATCTCAGTGCTGCATCATTTTTCTAATCTGTGTAAACTCAGAATCTTTTCTGAATACATATGTGAGGTCGACTCATACTACTTAGCTGACAATCCTTTTATGTCGTAACTCACTCATGAAAACAGATTCCCATTATCAGCAACACTACAGTCAAATTTTCCTGCCTTCTAGATACTTCTTTTTATTACCAATGCTCAAAAAAAAGGTAGAGTTAGCTTTGCAACCCATTTCATCTCAAGATTCTTGCAGGGAATTCAGAATACTATGAATGATGTGTGTATTATAAATAGCAGTGTTGGTATTATTAATTATAGCACTGTTAATAAGAGCTGTGCTTGTAAACTGGCCATAATATGAAAAGATACGATGTAGAACATAGGGAAGGATAGATTTATGCTGTATATGTTGTTCATAGCCCACTCATTATAGAATCATAGAATAGTTAGAGTTGGAAAGGACATTAAGATCATCTAGTTCCAACACCCCTGCTATGAGCAGGGACACCTCACACTAAACCATGCCATCCAAGGCTATGTCCAACATGGCCATGAACACTTAGAGCGAGGGAGAATTCACAACTTGCCTGGGCAACCCATTCCAGTGCCTCACCACCCTTACAGGTAAGAATTTCTTCCTCAGATCTAATCTAAACTTCCCCTGTTTAAGTTTGAACCTGTTACCCTTGGTCCTCTCACTACAGTCCCTCATGAAGAGTCCTTCCCCAGCACCCCTATAGGCTCCCTTCAGATACTGGAAGGCTGCTAGGAGGTCTCCACACAACCTGCTCCTCTCCAGGCTGAACAGCACCAACTCTATCATCTTATCTTCATACAGGAAGTGCTCCAGTCCTCTGATCATCCTCGCGGTCCTCCTCTGCACTTGTTCCAACAGTTCCATGGCCTTTTTATGTTGAGGGCAACAGAACTGCACACAGTATTCCAAGTGAGGTCTCACGAGAGCAGAGTAGAGGGATAGGATCACCTCCCTTGATCTGCTGATCATGCTCCTTTTGATGCAGCCCAGGATACGGTTGGCTTTCTGTGCTGCAAGAGCACACTGCCGGCTCATGTCCATTCTCTCATCAAACAACACCCCCAAGTCCTTCTCCACAGGGCTGCTTTCAATGTCTTCTCTGCCCAACCCGGAGCTGTGCCTGGGATTGCTCCAACCCAGCTGGAGGACCTTGCACTTGGCATGGTTAAAATACATCAGTTTGGCATTAGCTCACCTCACAAGCATGTCAAGGCCCCTCTGGATGACATTCTTTCCCTCCAACGTAACAAACGAGCCACAGAGCTTGGTGTCATCAGCAAACTTGCTGAGGGCTCACTCAATCCCACTGTCCGTGTCACTGACAAAGATGTTGAACAAGACCGGTCCCAACACCGATCCCCGAGGACACCACTCGTTACTGGTGGACATTGAGCCATTGAGCACAACTCTTTGCATGCAGACATCCAGCCAGTTCTTTATCCACCAAGTGGTCTACCTATCAAATTGATGTCTCTCCAACTTAGAGACAAGGATGTCATGTGAGGCAGTGTCAAATGCTTTGAACAAGTTCAGATAGATGACATCCACTGCTCTACCCCTGTCCATCAGTTCCATAGTCCCATCATAGAAGGCCACCAAATTGATCAGGCAGGATTTCCCCTCAGTGAAGCCATGCTGGCTGTCACCAAGCACCTTGTTTTTCAGGTGCTTCTGCATGTCTTACAGGACAATCTGCTCCACGATTTTGCCAGTCACAGAGGTGAGGTTGACTGGTCTGTAATTCCCTGGGTCATCTGTTTTCCCCTTCTTGAAAATGGGGGTTATATTTCCCTTTTTCCAGTCATCAGGAACTTCACCTAACTGCCATGATTTTTCAAATATGATGGACAGTGGCTTAGTAACTTCATCTGCCAGCTCCTTCAGGACCCGCAGATGGATTTCATCAAGTCCCATGGACTTGTATACTTTCGGGTTCCTAAGATGGTCTCGAACCAGATCCTATCCTACAGTGGGCCCAAGGTCTTCATTTTCATTGTCCCTGCATCTGCCTTCCAAGACTTGGGTGGTATGGTCAGAACATTTTTCAGTGAAGACTGAGGCTGGCATAGGAGGGTTTTAACATCATGTTTCTGACCTGATTGTTCAAATTTTTTGTTTTTTTCTAACCCACAGAATACTTATTTAGAGAAAATTTGGCTGTTTCAACAGGGCAGATATTAATCTGATAGATGATACTTATCTGGAATCCTAGAGACTAGCACTGAAATATTTGATCTAATCAGAATCACAACTGAATCATTGATACTCCAGGTGAGAGCCGTGGCTGCAGAACTCTTCTGGGTCTCAGCAGATCATTATAGTTCTCATGAAGAATCCCTTCCCAGCATCCCTATAGGCTTCCTTCAGATACTGGAAGGCTACTATGAGGTCTCCACGCAGCCTTCTCTTCTCCAGAGTGAGCACCCCCAGCTTTCTCAGCCTATTCATATGGGAGGTGCTCCAGTCCCCTGATCACCCTCATGGTCCTCATCAGGACTTGTTCCAACAGTTCCATGTTATTTTTATGTTGAGAACTGCAGAACTGTAGACAATACTCCAAGTGAGTTCTCATGAGAGCAGAGAGAAACTCATACATGATCCTGAAAAAAAAAGCTGCTCTCAAGGACCTTGTGAACTCCAACTTAGACATCACTGGTGTGTCAGTACAATCCTCCATTTCTGAGTACTGTATTGGAGTTGGCATCCAATTTGTTCTTCCAGCTGTGTAACTATGAATGAATGCTTTAAGTAAACTGTAAGTGAATTAGGAAATATGTTGCACAGTTTTCTGTTTCTAGTAATAGTGATTTGATATTGTTAATAACCACAATGTCATAAATATTGAAATTGTTTAGAAATATTGCAGGGAGAGGACACATCAAAGCTGACATTTTAGGTAAAATTAACAACAAAAAATTTCAACCAAGCAAAACTCTGTGATTCTTATTGATGTAAAACACTTACCAGGGTCTACAGATCATAATATAAGCCCTGCAACAGTTCAAATATTAGGACATGAGGGTTTTTCGCAGGTGGGTTTCTTGGTTTGGTTTGGGGTATTTTTTAACACTGAGGAAGACTGAAAGTATCAAAATACAATCATGAAGAATTAATTATAGTCTGAGAATTTTTGCTGTCAAGATTGCAATAGCTAACCACTGGCAACGTGTCTGTTCTAGTGGTATTTCTACAATGAACTTGCTAGTGAAAAGCAGTATCCTAAATTCTAGATGTGTGAACTAGGATGGAGTTTACTAACTCTTGACTAGAAGTCTACTGGCTTCCAAAACACTGTTTCACATTTCTCAGCAAGAAAAGGAGAAAGTGTTTCTTATTTAACTGATATGGATTGCAGACAACAGTCAGATATGTTACTACACTTTTGAACTCTCCAGGGAGAGTTGCCAAATCTTTAATAGTTTGGATTGTTGGAGAAATAAAACCTAAAGCTACAATTGTGGTTAACTGAAACTTGACACATTCTATATGGAAAATGAAATACTGCATGTGGAAAGAGAACTAGGTTGAGAAAAGCAGAATTTTCCATGCACATCTGAACCTGGAAATCTAAGCAATGTCTGAGAGTCTAAATCAACACTGTCTTCCTACCAAACTCACTAATGATCCTCAAGTGTTTTTGTGATTGGTAGGGAATCCGGAGGCTACTAGATATTTAAAATTCTGTGATCTACTGCAGGTAAGAGGACATGGTGCAACATACCATACTGAAATACTGTTCCTTTTATTGATTAGAGTGAATTAGGTGTTGATTTGCATTGCTCTGCCAAAGGCCAAAGGGATTTTTTGAGTAGCCATTATAAAGCCATCAGTGATAATAAGAACCAATAACTGTACTAATATGTCTGATTTAGTGTCATGGTTCATAGTTCCTCAAGGTTGAAACACATATACACATACATGCGCAAGTTCATCTTAACTTTCAGAACTGTGTTTGAACCAATTCTAAGGGTGGAACATGACACAGTTGAGCAGCTATATACACTTGTCAATATATCGTGCTAAAATAATGCTATAAGTATCATCCAAACTGCAGAAATATAGACTGTAAGAAATAGACCTTGACCTGCAAAGAAATAAACCTGGAGCAATCTGATCTAGTGAGAGGTGTCCCTGCCCACGGCAGGGGAGTTGGGAATAAATGATCTTAAGGTCCTTTCCAAACCTAACCGTTCTATCGTTCTAAGATTCTCTATATTTAAAATACAATACAGTTGTAGCAGGACAAACAGCTTCTTTTTAGAATATCTCCCAATTGCAATGTCTAAATAAATAAACAAAAAAACCAACAAACCCATAATCTAATGAATATTGACCTAAACATGAAATAGGACTTATCTGAAATAAGCCATTTGCAATGTTTCCAGAAGTATTCTGTAAGACTGTATGTGAAGATCAAAAGCAGTTGCTAAATGCAAAACAGAAAAAAGAGAGTAGCTTCAAATAAAAAATATATAAAGATCACTATTTTATTTATAAAAGCAGTTTCTGCCAAATGAAAAACAGCCTATGAACTCTACACAGAGAGAAGATTCAAATAATTCTTAAATTCAATGGTCATTGCTTTTCAAACTGCATTTACAACTGCAAAATAATTGCATGTTATCATAGGTAATGGGGTGAAAATTAACATTTACATGTGTTGGAACAAATCAAATTTTGAGCTCATATAATTTGTCAGCTTTGAAAGAAAATAAATTATGTGAATTATAAACCAGGCAAAATTTTCTATTATAACTGAGATGAACAATAAGCAAATCCTTTAATGTTTTAGATTGGTGAAATTTAAAATTAGTGGAAGTGCTTATTTGTTTTACTGTTTTATACTAAGAGAACAGTTGCCATGAACTAATGAGCACCAGAGGAGGCTCAATGTTTGAAGAATGAAACAAGACGTATTTTCCTGCAGAGTGTGAAATGCCCTGAAAAGATGCTATAGCCTTTCCTCTCTGAGTCACTTTTTCTGGGATCCTCTCACTTCATGTGAAGAGTTTTCACACAGTTTCTTTAGACACAGGTGGGAAGCATAAGATAGGTATCCATGACTAACACACATGATAGATACGTAGGGAAAAGGAGTTGTTTAGCTAACCATCAGTATTTTCACCACCTTCAGTAAGGTAGATAAAGGGTCTTTGCAGGCTTGTCAGTTATCAATCAGGCCAGACAGGTAAGCCTGCATGGCTCTTTTGAATGCATTGATACTCAATGCTGCTGAGCTACTCTCTTTTGACTTACTGAGGGTTTTTTCAGGATTTTATATATTGTCGTGTTAGTGTTTTTCCTTCCCTATCCTTGAACTCTTAACTATCCCTGTATCAGCAAACTCAGTTGCTTTTCTCCTGTACTTTCTCACAGTCCTTTTTCACAACTTGGTAATTGCTATAGAATTTTGGGTCAAGGTTATGCAACTGGAGCATATAAAATTTATATTAAACTATCAAAAACCTTGAATCACGTACCATTGAATCTGTATGAGAAGAGTTACAGGTGTCATTGAATGAGACAGATAGACAGGAGCCTGAACAAGAGAGGAGAATAGTATTTTCCTTTCCTACTAAATTAAATAATTTTCAAGGTTCTCATGGCCCCGACTTCAGTATTGCTATGAACTTGCTTGTAAAAGTAAATTGTTGCCAAATGTCGAACAAGCTGTGTGTTAGCATATGGTTGAGTTTGGATTTCCTTCAGATTAGGTATATAGCTGGCTATCTTTTACTAGAACATGAGCCAGCCTTCCTGTCTGTGGAAAATGGTCCATCTAAAGCCTAATTAAGATACATAAAACAGCTGTACTGTTATAGACCACAGCTTGTCTTTGATGACATATGAAAGTTCATGCCTAGGAAAGCATAACAGTAGGAATATATACAATGACACTTTGCTCTAATACTTTCAAATAAATTAAGATCATAGAATCAGAATTTTTTAGGTTTGGAAAAACCTTCAAGATCATGAAGCTGTTAGCCTAGCAATGCCAGACCCACCAGGTCTGAGATTATCTGAGCAAGTATAGTTCCTATAAGTTCCCATAGGTTTAGTAAGTATTTGCAGCCATGTCCTCTAATACTGTGTTCAATTTTCTATAAATTTATGTAATTACTTTAGAGTCTAAGGCATCTGGTGGAAAGGAGTTCTGCAGATTTGCTGTATTTTAAGTAAATGAGCATCATTCCATTAAGTGTTGTCACTGTTTTTGTCTTGTTTCTGAATCTTTTCCATTCTACAATATCTTTTTTTGAGGTAACAAAATATGAGCTGCACTCTGTGTGCGAGATGATGAATCAACAGATGCATCTTGGTAGTAGGTAGTAGGTTACATACCTGAGAGGCCTTTTGAGTCTTTAACTCTTGGCATGGAAGGCAGAGTTTTGAAATAAGATAATAGCTAGGCCTATATAGAAAAGAATGCTCACAATCAAACCCACCAGATAATTATGACTGACCTTGATAATCCAGAACAAATTGACAATGGTTTAAGGTAATGCTTTCATAGAAAAATGCCGATATCTGTTTAACCAGTGCATGTCATGAAACAGTGAATTTATTCTTTTACAGCTGCTGTATCTTCTATTCTTAATACCATTGTAAATCATGATAAATCAAATCTTTTTCAGCTCAAACTGCAGATTAACTGCAGATCAAATTATAAACTTCCTTTAGAAGTTAAAGTCAGAATGAAAAGGTTATTTTTTTTTTTTTTAAATAATAAGACTGTCTTTTTGTATAAAAATAATAGTTTGTCTAGAGATCTCTTTTGCTATTCTATCATCTTCCTTATTGTTTTTGTGTTCCCAGGCTTCTGGATATGCCAATTAGATATATGAAAAAAATAATTTAAAACTAAAAATTAATTTAGTCACATCCCAGTAAGAAGAAGGTAGATGTTAATAAAAGAAATTTTAATGAAAGCAAATCCTCTACAGGAATTGAACCATACCCTTTCATAACACTACCAGTTACCCTATTCATGAGGCTACATTAAGCTAGTAGCACAACAAAATCAGGTGTTGCAGTAGCCAACAGAGAATGCTCTTTGATCTTTATGAATGTAATAAAAAATATATTAAGAGCAAAGTAATTAGAATTTTACATGACTAATGAGTGTAGACAGAGTGAATCCCCTAGATCATTCCAAGGACTATATGAATGCAATTTAATGACATTCAGAGGAAATACAGCATACGTCTGGTCTTCAGTGCTAAAAACACTTGAAAAGACAGACTTGTATTTTCTGATTTCAGCTCTTTAAGTTCTGCTAGGGATAATGATTTCTGGTATATGATACTAGCTCTAATTAGATCTGAAAATACCAACAACATTACAATATTTGGATTATTAATTGCTGCAATGTATACACAGGATATTTAAAGCTACATACAGTTCCAACCACTGAGAATATAATTTGACACCAATCCCTGAGGGACACCACTTGTTACTGGTCTCCAGCTGGACATTGAGACATTGAGCACAACTCTGCGGGCAGCCATCCAGCCAGTTCTTTATCCACCGAGTGGTCCACCTATCAAATTGATGTCTCTCCAACTTAAAGAAAAGGATGTCATATGAGACTGTGTCAAACACTTTGCACAAGTCCAGGTAGATGATATCCACTGCTCTACCCCTCTCCATCACTTCTGTAGCCCCTTCATAGAAGGCCACCAAATTGGTCAGGCAGGATTTCCCCTCAGTGAAGCCATGCTGTCTGTCACAAGCACCTTGTTGGTTTTCAGGTACCTCAATATGCCTTCCAGGACAATCTGCTCCAAGATTTTTCCAGGCATAGGGGTGAGGCTGACTGGTCTGTAGTTCCTCGGCTCATCCATTTTCCCCTTCTTAAAAATGGGGGTTATATTTTCCTTTTTCCAGTCATCAGGATTTTCACCTGACTGCCATTTTTCAAACACGATGGAGAGTGGCTTCATTTACAGGGCATATTCTCAATGCCAGAGCTCTTTTTAAATAATAATAAAAATAAAGTATCTCTTAATGCTTAATTCAAATTACTTTCAGCAAATGTTTTCTACAACAAACAGCCTTTTTTTTTCAGATCTTGAACTTCAATATTATCACATAGAAATTAAGTGACAAGTACAGTGATAAGTACCTGTAGTTCTAAACATTAAACTAGATAATCATAAACAGCATTTGTGTGGATATTTTCATTAAAAAAAATTCTACTAAGAGATAAACACTTTTAATGTTTCACCCCTATACCCGAATCCAAATCAAAACCTTCTCATGTTTAACTTTGTCAGTTGAAAATAAACTGGAAGGCTGTAATATTATGGGTGCAAAGTTATTTATATACATATATTGATTTGCTAATCTTTAAAAATATCATTTTTGAAGGAGGTCTACTGTCATCAGCTTAAGGCTTTGTGGGATTTTTAGTTACTTTTCATTGACCTGAAAAAAGCGAGCACCTTCTTACTGCAAACTAACTTGGAAAACATAAATTTTAATAGCTAATACTTGCAAAATACTTTTCTCTTGTCGTTTTCCTGTTTGGGGCTTTTAGGTTTTTGATAACTATTTTTCACTACAGCAGTTTAAAACTAAATTTCTCTCCTTGGGTCATAACTTTAAAAGACATCCTATAGCTGCTCAGATAGTCTACCAAGTGTATGTCTATCAAGCGTGTTGGTCAGGGAAGCTGTAAAGGAATGCAAGGAGAGTACTCCAACCTCATGACAGGAAAGCAGATGTATGTTTGGCTGATATATTTAAATTGTATATGTATTATCATAATTGCGTTCTCCAGCTACTTGTCATTTTCATACTTTTTAAATCATCAATAATTTTATCAAATTGCTAGAAGTTCTAGATATGGATAAAGAAAAGAGCAAATAAGAGCATTTTGCAATTCACTTATTACTCTGCTGTGTGTATTTGCCACATGGGAAGCAATGGTTGGGTATGCTGCTTGTCTAGTTGCTCATTCCCTGTTGCTTTTGTTCTAGTTCCCTGTTAACAGGGAATCAAATATCCTGTTGCCATTTTGTCTTGTTAATCTTCCACAGTAGCATGCTATTTGCTCCACCTGAAGCTGATAGCTTAAACTTCAGAAGATTCATCTTTCTTTGCAGTGTGTAAGAATGTTGTCTCATCTTAACACAGTATGGGCTTCTTGCATGCCACAGCTACCACATAAGAACACATTTCAGATCTTTTTATATTTTGTGAGTCTGATTTATAAAAAAACAACTAAGTAACTGCAATGATAAATCTAACACAAAAAAAAAAAAAAAAAAAAAAAAACATTTTTTAAAACACAGTATGCATTTTGTTATAAACTTTACCAGAAATAGAATTCTAAATATCGCCTTCTGTTGAAATACACTGAAGAAATCCTTTGGGAACCACAAATACTGTTGTATTTTTTTAAAACATGCAGGAATGCATTATAAATAATTTTTAAATTATGACCACTGTCAAATGTTTGCGCTTGCAGCGCACTTGAGAATTGTGTTTTGAGCAGTTGATGTTCTCTGTGACTCTATCAGAGATTCAGTTGAAATTTCTTTCTGTATAGAAGACTCATTGTTCCAAGTTGTTTGGTTTTTTGTTTGAGTTAGATTTTTTTTTTTAGTTTGGGTGGTTTGTTTATGGTGTTGGTGGGATTTTTTAATGTAAAGTTTTTTTAAAAAAAAATTAAAAATTACAGAAAAAAAATCATTTTGATAAAACTAATAATTTTTCGCAGAGAATCTTTGGTCTCTCAGTCCAGTTTCATCAGTCTGCTTTTCAACGTAAGTAGTGACATAAGACTCCAGCAATAGGATGTGTCTGTCCCCCTTTATCAGGGTTGAGATCAGGCATTGTAGCAGAGTCAGCTCACATTCCAAGCTAATCTGCACCTTTATTGATCTATGCAGTGAAGTTTTATATCTATATACATGTATATACAAATGCATAGTTCTATATTAATATATAGCTAAAATATATCTATGCATAATTATTAATTTTTTAATAAATATTTGTTCATTCTTTTATATATATATTTATGTATATATATAATTATATATATTTTTAAGATATGAGAACTTTCTTGTGTGAAGGAAAAAAAAAAAGGCAGACAATCAGAGGCTGCTCAGAGACCAAATGGTTATGACAGTTTCAAAAACTTGAAACCTACCAATAACTGAGACATGAAAACGTGGGTTATGACATAAAGTGAAAATGGTGGCCTGTCACAGTCATATTGTGCAAAAACAGGGCAGTATAAAAACAGGTAGGGTCATGACATTGTGAAAAGCCATGTCTTCCTCTAAAATGCTAGGCAACATTTAAACAACCTGGATAAGCACTAGTCTAGGAGACCTAGTGTGATACACCTGAAGTGTATCACAGCTTACCAGTGTATCGATGCTCTAAGAGCTGATACTGTAAGACAAAACTCGAATATTTTTTTAAAGGTCATGGCAAAGAGCAGAGGTTCTTGAGGCTTGTGGGAAAGTAATGATCGCTGCCACCCTCGAGAAGAGCAACAAAGAGGATCTGGTGTTCCTCTAGTGAGCTGCTGAGTCTCACATCAATCGCCAGGAGGATGATGAAACAAATAAACCTGGAAAACTTTTCCAAGCATATGAAGGAGAAGGTGGCTCTTGGGGGCTGTCTGCATGGATTTATGAAGGGGAAATCATGCCTAATCAATCTTATAATTGCCTTCTATGATAAAATGACTAGTAGGGTGGATGGAGAGGTGTATAGCTTGACATTAGCAAGGTGTTCCACGATGTCATAACATTTCATTGACATATTGATGGATTACACACTAGTTAATTGGACAGTGAAATTAACTGAAAGCTAGAAAACCTGCCAGGATCAAAGGCCACTTAGTGGCACATCACTAGCTGCACAAATTTCAGATTGAGGGCAGTCACTAACAGTGCGCCTCAGGGATCAAAAGTGAGACCAATACTTCTTCACCTCATTAAAGATATGGATTACAAGATATATTTCACCCACAGTAGGTTTGCAGAAGATACAAAACTGGGAGTGTTAGTTAGCTCTGATAGTTCTACTGCCATTAAGAGGGACCTCAACAGGCAGACTTCCTCATAAATTTCTGCAAAGGGAAATGCCAAATATAAACCCAGGCACCAGCCACTACCTGCTGAGGGCTAACCAGCTGATAAGCAGCTTT
Organism: Forpus xanthops; assembly: GCA_032466535.1. Classification (NCBI taxonomy): domain Eukaryota; kingdom Metazoa; phylum Chordata; class Aves; order Psittaciformes; family Psittacidae; genus Forpus; species Forpus xanthops. The sequence goes on along the minus strand of JASSUY010040317.1, from coordinate 6,821 downwards.
TCAGGAAAAAAAATAGGGAACCTAATAGACACCTAGTTGACTATCCAACTTTATGTCAAAGAAGGCCAGCAAATACATTTCTAGGCTGAATGAGGAGTGTTACCAGCAGCCTGAAAGAGGTGATCCTTCCTCTGTTTTCAGGAATTGGTTGATACATTGGAGGGAAGGAATGTCATCCAGAGTGACCTCGACATGCTTATGAGGTGGGCTGATGCTAATCTCATTAAATTTAACCATGCCAAGTACAAGGTCCTCCACCTGGGTTGGAGCAATCCCAGGCACGGCTACAGGTTGGGCAGAGAAGAGATACAGAGTAGCCCTGAGGAGAAGGACTTGGGGGTGTTGTTTGATGAGAGAATGAACATGAGCCGGCAGTGTGCTCTTGCAGCACAGAAAGCCAACTGTATCCTGGGCTGCATCAAAGGGAGCGTGATCAGTAGATCAAGGGAGGTGATCCTATCCCTCTACTCTGCTCTCGTGAGACCTCACTTGGAATACTGTGTGCAGTTCTTGCGTCCTAAACATAAAAAGGCCATGGAACTGTTGGAACAAGTGCAGAGGAGGGCCACGAGGATGAACAGGGGACTAGACCACCTCCTGTATGAAGATAGGATGATAGAGTTGTGGCTGTTCATCCTGGAGAAGCGAAGGCTGTGTGGAGAATTCATAGCAGCCTTCCAGTACCTGAAGGGAGCCTATAGGGATGCTGAGGAGGGACTCTTCATGAGGGACTGTAGTGAGAGGACAAGGGGTAATGGGTTCAAACTTAAACAGGGGAAGTTTAAATTGGCCCTGAGGAAGAAATTCTTTCCTGTAACGGTGGTGAGGCACTGGAATGGGTTGTCCAAGGAAGTTGTGAATGTTCCATCTCTGGCGGTGTTCAAGACCGGGTTGGACATAGCCTTGGGTGACATGGTTTAGTGGGAGATGTCCCTGCCCAGAGCAGGAATGTTGGAACTAGATGATCTTAATGTCCTTTCCAAACCTAACTATTTTATGATTCTATGATTCTATGACTCATGAAATACATCTGGAGTACTGCACCCAGTCCTCGTCTTTATAGTACAATGCAGACTCTCTCTGGAGAGAGTCCAATGATGGGCACAAAAATAATAATCTTTGATGACAGCTATTTGCTTTCTGTTCTACTAAGAGGCTCTGGACTTTCTGAAGATAGAGAGGTGGGCCTGTGCAAATCCATGAAGTTCAACAAGACTAAGCGCAAGGTCAGGGCAATACCAAGCATGCATACAGGCTGAAGGGAGACTGGGTCGGAAGTAGCCCTGAGAAGGACTTGGGAGTGTTGACTGACATGAAGCTCAGAATGACCCAGCAGTGTGGACTCACAGCCCAGAAAGCCAACTGGATCCTACGCTGCATCAAAACAAGACTGTTGTGTAGTCTTGGTCCTTGTGGGGGTGGGGGTTTATTCAAAGCCAGGCTGGGTATGCTCCTGATCAATCTACTTTTGCTGACCTTTCTTTGAACAGGTGATTTGACAAGATAATCTCCAGAAGTTCCTTCCAAGCACCATAATTCTGTGATTCTATGAGAAATTCTTAATTCTTTGCTATGGCTTGAATTTGTATAATGTCACAGAACTTATATTGTGTTTGCACTGTATATAGTCAAGACACAAAGCAGTTTAATGTACTTGGTGATCTGAAAGAAGGCAGAGAAAAAGGAAAGAGATCAAATTTTCTGCTGTTTTCCTTCATGGGCAGTTATAAAATGATAAAAGACAGCAGGAATAATCCAAGAAGGGCTTGTTGAAAATACATCAATACACTGATGCTTCGCGAGCTAATTCGGTGCTGTAAATAAATACCTTTTGAAACACACTCCCTCAGATAGCTCCACAGATGCTTTCACAACATGTTGAAGCATCCTACCTCCAGAGTAGGAGACCTTCATTTCTATTGGGAAAGGTAATTTGAAAAGAAAGAACATAGAAAGCAAAACATCAGTGAGAAGAAACCAGACTCACTTGCAATGCCTGTGCTCCTGATTCTCTTCATATTGATAGAAGTTAGCTTTTCTGACAGTGCTGTTCTCTTTCTTGCAACAAATATCCTTCAAACCCCAAAGTAATTTTATATTAATGTTTTGGTTTTTTTTTTATTTTTCAGTTTTTGTCTTTATATCTTCACAGACATATGGTAATTCTCCTCAGATTTTTTTCCCCATTGCTCAATGGGTATTGTAATCAGAAAACTCTCTAATCTGTGCACTCTTGTGTTCTTATGGATCAGCTTCGTATACCATACACCACTCCCTCAGCACTGACTGCAACTGTTTTTTGTTCAAAGCTCTTAAAGACACACATTTCATTTTACACATCCTTCCCTCAGCTGTCCCTACTTGTTGCCTGCATTCTCTTTTTAGCTCCACACTTTCATAGCTCTCTCATCTGTCCCACAGCTATCATCTGTTTTTTATTATATTACTCCTCTGTGAAAGATAAAAATCTAACTAAACAGAAAGTTATGCAAAGTGCTATTAAAACTGAGGATTTTATAGTTGATTTCCTTCATTCTCTCCTCTTATCCCCTGCTAACTCTTTCTTACGTTTTTCCTTGTCTCATATCATTGTAGTTATATGTAATGAAATTCTTTGGAGGCAGGAATTATATCTAATATATCTGCTTGTATAATATTTTAGAGTACTGGCAGATTAAACAACAATATCTGAGATAGATAATGTAGTTTAAAATAGGAAAAGAAGTTTGGGGAAAATATTGCTTACTTTAGAGTAGGTTCGCTCAGAAAGAGAGCTGCTGTTGTTTTATCAACAAAATGTAATGACAGATCTCCTACTAACTTCAATATATAGAGGTCATGGAGTACAATTTATTTTAGAGTTCAAAGTTCTTGAGATGTCCTCTTTCTAACCCCTTTGATAAAAAAAACACTTTTTCATATTGAAGACTTGCAATTAAATTTAATTTTTTTTTTTAACAATAGACATTTCAAATAATGAAGACTTTATAGTCACACTAGAATAATGACCTTCACTGGACCCTAGCTTTGTTCTTCATATTTTAAAAAAAAGGTAGGAAAAATATAACTTGCTTATAATGGTCTCAAAAAATGACAGCTTATATCTTCCAATAATTGACAGAAACTCAGACCAAAAAAAAATAATTGAAATGGATCACTTTTTTTATCTTCCAAAAATCAAAGTGACTCCACAGACATCAATAGGATTATGAGCAATTTTGATATTTGAGAATCCTTAAAATAAACTGTGGCTCAGATAGAATACATCAGGAGTAAAGTCACAAATCCATGCTAAAAATAAATATATTTTTAACAGTATTTAATGCCATATAATTCTATAGATAGACTTTGCAAAAGAATTTTTTCTAAAGAAAATAATGTAACCATATATTTTTTCATCATCACAAATATGAATCAAGATTTGACAATGAAAATCTATGGAATATCATAGGAGGATTTCTTTCTAATTGGGTCATGAAAACCACAGAAAGATAGCTTTGCTTCAGATGGAAACTCTTTTGTTTTGCACTGTCCTCAAATAAAGCTTGGTAACCACACTCACTCTAGCAATTACTTTAAACGTTAAAGAACAGATAAATCTAAAAGGCTATACTTCATTAATCATCTACAGAGAGCTCTTTGTTCGAAATTTCTGTGCTTACAGGTGAAAATTCTTAGTGAGACTTTGAAGTAAGAGATGAAAATAGCCCACAACAAATCACAGAAAGAAAAAAGAAAATCAAAGACTGTAGGGTAAGATGAGAAATTGTAGGTCTAGAAAATATTTAAATGACAAGATGGGTCAGGCAGGACTTTGCTTTAAGTATTTCTGATAAAAGGAAAAAGAAAAGCAAAAACACAAATAGAAAATTTTAACATCAAATAATGACAGTACAGGGTTTATTATTTTTTTGTGCATAAACAGAGTGAACTAAGTCAGATTGCATAGATCTATTTAATGGCTGGCTGGATTTTAGGCAGGCCATTTTAGGAACTATTAAAACAGGTTGATATGAAGGCGTTTTCATAAACATTTTAGATATTCAGAAGTGTTTTGCAATCATTGCATGGATGATCAGCACACTAACTTTGGCCTTTTGCAGTACTGCTAGCCTTGGTTCCATCCCACAGAAAATACCTTCATTTACTGATGTAATTGATATTGCTCATAAACTTATTTTCAGAATCAGGTCCTACTACATTTCATTGTAATTTATTTAAGATTTTAAGACAAAAAGGAAGCTTTACTATAAAACAATCTTCAGCTGAATACTCAATCCCATTCTTACCTGTTACTGTATTTAATCTACAGTAGTATTTTCCAATATTCATTTAAGCTCACGTTGCCTTCCTTTTCCCTCTCCCATTCCTGTACTGATGTCTCTTCATTTTTTGCTTTGGGAGCAGTAGACATCACTAATTGCCCTGAGCATAAAGCCCAGGCCCTGCTATGGCTTATTCACCTGGACTGTCCTCTATAAACTCCTATAATGTTTGAACAGCTCAATGCTGGCATGTACTGCCGCAAACTTGTGGCACAGGGTATAAACATGTTTGTACCTCCAGCTCCAGGAGCACAGGAGCTTGTTTTTCCTGCTTCAGGCTCCTCTGTCACAAATCGGCTCTCATCTGACGGGCATGCTTTTTTCCGGCAGTTTTCTAGCATTGTCACCTTGAGGTTCTTACCTGTCTAGTTTGTGCAATGGATCATGTCACGTTACTTTCCTCTCTCCTGTAACACCAGCTCATGTTACCTTTTATTCTATTATAAAACATGGTTAAATAAGGTTTTCTCTATGAAAAAGAAAATAAAAGAAATATGCTGTCTTTTGCATTCAAAACAGTTACAAATTATACAGTAAGAGTGTTAACGCTTTTCTCAGTGTTTGCGAGAGTATGAGAAAACTTGCATTTGCCTTGTGCTCAAAACTCTTTGCATTTTACTGCAGAATTCCTGCTCATTTTCATGCACTTTGGACGGGTGCCTGGAAGACTTTAACCTCATAATCACCTGTATAAGAAACTGAGAGATGTCTGATTTCTCCCCCCCCCCAAAGAAAAAACAAACACTGCTCCAAGTTTTCTTCAAAGCTAGGGACAGCTTCAAAAAGAAACTAGGACTGTGTTAAATATATAGAATTGCACAATGAGGTACTCATAGAGACATAGACACATGTACATATCTATAGAGATGAAAGTACATAGTGCAGTTATTAGTTCTGCCTGAGATAGTCAGCCATCTCCACAAATCAATATAAATAAATAATAGAATAAATACAAAAATTTTTATTAAATGTTTTTTTTCTCTTAAAAGTACTTTTATAAAGCACTTATACTTTTATTTATTTTTGTTTATCTTTGACCCTATTCTTGTAACTTTTTAACAAAACTTTAGTTTTTTCTTGATTTTGATTTTTACCCCACTCTCAGTTTACTTCTTGTTACCAGTTCCTAACTCCTACTATTCCACCTCCCTGCCAGAGACTATCCTGTGCCGACAATTCCTCTGCTGAATAAAAGCTTAAGGCATCAGTGTTTTAGAATTTGAGAATACACTGTAAAAAAGTATAATGAAAGTAGTATTTCTCTATACCCAAACTTTACAAATATTTCAAGGTTTAGTGTGCAGTCTTAAAGTAATCTGGAAAACTGAATATTAAAAAAATGAATTGCAGTGTTGTTCAAAACTTGGCATATATATATCTGTGATGTAGGTAAAGATTTTCTACTGTTGCCTTCAGGCAATTTACCAAATCTAGGATGATCAGCAGGTCCTTTTTAGGGTAAAGTAGTGAAAGCTCCATCCCTGGCAGTGTTCAAGACCAGGTTGTATGGAATCAGGTGACATGGTTTAGTGGGAGTCATCCCTGCCCATGACAGGGGGGCTGAAACTTGATGATCTTGAGGTCCTTTCCAACCCTAACTATTCTATGATTCTATAAAGTAGCTCTATGGATGTATTTCAGAGTAAGACATGATGCTTTTTCAGAATTATAGAAATATTATAATGTAAACAGATCAGAAAACTATATGCAATGTATAAGATGCTGAAGAGTAAGGGAGAAGATTACTTCATGTTGCCATAACAAAAATACTCTGCCCCTGTAAGATAACTGCAATTCCTTAGCAGTGGTACATTTTTGGAATGTACTTACAAATGTGAAGTTTTCATACGAAACATTTAAACAAACCAGTGTTGTGCTCTCAGAATTCATGTGAAACTTCATGTTACAAAAAAAAAAGCAACTCCAAAAGCAGAGTTTCAAATACTGTACAAATGGCTGGTGTATAGTCATCTAGATAGAAGAGATTTATATTATTGCTACTACCTTCTCCCTCCCATGTTTCTTTGTAAATTTCTGATACCTTGCCTTTTGATGGAATCTCTTAAAATTGAATTCATTTTACTCACAGTCTGCTTTTTCACACCATCCTCATATGTCCTGTTTTATTGGTATGCTCTTACCATATTTTCCTGTCTGATAGTATTGTATTTTGAGAACCTAGATTTTTAAAGGTAATTTCTTATCTTGTACAAGAATATCTATTATTGTTTAAATGTTACTGTTGCCCCTGAACCATGCAACTTCAAGGAGTTAGACGGCTAAGTCAGTATGTTCAGCATACTCATGTTGGTCATGTCCTCTGAAAGTGAGTAATGAAAACACCATTGACTGCAGTTGTCATGGGTTCAGCAGCAGCAGTCGTCTTTCTCCTTTAAGTAGTAGCTGGTGCAGCACTGTGTTTTGATTTTCGGCTTGGGAACAGTGCTGATAACACCAGTGTTTATAGTTATGGCTTAGAATGTTTAGGCTGGCAGA
>JASSUY010040314.1:0-23208 GCA_032466535.1 Forpus xanthops | reverse complement strand
TGTTTGTTAACATCTCCCAAGACCAGAATGCCTTTCAAAGGACATTTCTTAAAGCCTTTAAGCACTGCATTTCCTATACACTAAACAAGTAATGGTAGAATGCTCAAAAAAAAAAAAATCTCTTGTTAATCTGGAAACACATGAGAAAGTATGTTAACCACCAAAATAAATCCTTGTGATGTGTTCCTATAAAATATTTCATGAAACACGAAGATGAAAGTGAGTATGTTTTGCCATGGAAAATACAGGAACTAACTCGTAACAAGATAAATCAAAGGATTTAGTTCATGCACTGGACAGTCACTTTGGGATGTTTCAGCCTTTCAGTTTCTGATAAGAAAGCAGCAGTAGTAATTTAAAGACAACTGTGACAACAAATATCAGTGATTTATAAGATACAAGATTTTGTTATTTTGGAATTCATGTTGCTTGTCTCTGCAGCTAGGAGCAATTATGACCTAAAGCACTTACTTACACAAGTTATGACTAGGAAATATATTTTGTTTTACTTAATCTTCTTCTGGATATGTAAGTGATTGTTAATTTAAATTGCACTAAGTTTGAAATTTTCACTATTATTTTTCCTTGTAGGTATAATAGCATACATTGCATTAAACTTGCCTTTGCAGTGACTCACTCAAAATCAAGCACAAATCTGTCAGCATTATACACAATGGCACTTTCATACATAGAGGACTATGATAATTCAGAAAATGGTAAAGCCTGTTGAACATAAGTTTCCTTTGATTTTTACTCCCTTTTCCTAGTAGTATATGGTCTCTGTTTTTATTTCTATGCCTTCAGCAATATTTACGGCAATTCCATGTTGTCTGAAAGTCCTTATAAACTTCATACAAATATCTACATGGGCAGTTCTTGAAAGCCAAACTACTTCACAGAGTGAGCTTTTATCAAAGCATTAAGCTGTTAATAAATGAAGAATGTTTATCCTCAGAAGAGCTTCAAAGAGTGTTTTGATGAAGATCAGCCTTCTTTCTCTTGCAGCTGTCCTTCCTTGTGGAGGGGAGCTGGCAGGCCAGAGCAGGCTTACTGCCAGAGAAGAAAAAGTAGGAGGAGGTGGGCAAGGTTTCAGTGCAGGTGTTCCTTTAGAACTTGCTGTTTGATTGCATCCTAAACTGTATCTGTGAAAGTGAGGCTGCTTTTGTTCTTTTATGTCTGCCCTGTACTATTTTTAAACATGATATAAACCCCAGAAAACATTTGCACTGTTTTAGATAACTAATTAGAAAACAAAAATCAAAGTGAACAAAGACACTGACCAGCAATGATTTGTAACAGATTTATATTCATTTTCTATCTTTTCAGCCATGGTGCTGAGGTCATTCTCTTCTATAATTCATAAGTAATAATACTGAATGAGGAGATTCATCTGTAACCAGCAAAATAAAGATGGACAGAAATGCATTAAGTTTGAAAGAATTTCTCATAGAAAGGCAGCTTAGTAAACTTAATAGTTACTTATATGTTGGCAGAAGGAGCTTTTCAACACTTGAATATTTCCACCTTCAAGCAGAAGTTTAATTGCTCTGCTGCTTTCAATCTCTATTTCTTCATATTTTGTTATAAATATAGCTCCTAACTTGAAAGACAGTTTCCCCCTTTTTCTTTTTTTTTACTTTTTTTGGGAGGGTGTGATGGTATTATTTTCTTCATGGGTTTTTTCCTTTGTTCCACCTACAATATTTCAATCTGCTTGAAATTCTAAGGTAAGTCCTTGGAAAAAGTCTTTCTAGTTTGTATACTGATCATTCCATTCATTATTTGATAGATTTGATAGACACAGGACAAAGTCAAAATGACCTGGATATGCCATACATAAGGACTTGGATCTATAATAAATTGAGTTTCCAATAAAGTCTTCATGGTCAATTAACCATATCATAGAATCATATAAACCAGATCAAAGCATAAACATAAAATAATATTTTCATTGTAGATATTTTATACCTGAATCATAAAATCATAGAATAGTACAGGCTGGAAAGGACCTTAAGATAGTCTAGTTCCAATCATTCTGCCATGGGTGTTTAGAAGTACTAAACATCATCATGAAAATTACAAAATACAATCCAAAATATAGTACCAAGAGGATTACAACCATTTCAGCCTACACCTGGAAGTGCAATTTTCCATATCTGTTTTCTCATTGCAGTGCCAAACTAGTTGAAAGGAAGTCGAAACTGATCATGCCCCTTCAGCTGCATACTGCTCTGCTATGATGAGATACCTGGGAGGCATAAAATAGGTATTGGCCTTTCGTCAAGACTTTTTCTTTTGACTGGTGTCAAAAAAGGCATATTGGTAATACAAAAAAAAAAAAAAAAGATTCAAGTACTTTACTACATGAAAGTAACTTGCTTCCAGTTTATTAAAAGTATAAAGCTAAGGAGAAAATAACGTAGGATGACATACACCTCTTTTTTTTTTTGTGGGGAAAAAAAAAAAATTATTCGATATAGACCTTATAGCAGCCTTCCAGTATCTAAAGTGGGCCTACAAGGATGCCGAAGAAGGATTCTTCATCAGGGACTGCAGTGATAGGACAAGGGATAATGGGTTCAAACTTAAACAGGGGAAGTTTAGGTTAGATATAAGGAAGAGGTTCTTTACTGTAAGGGTGGTGAGGCACTGGAATGGGTTGCCGAAGGAAGCTGTGAATGCTCCATTCCTTGCAGTGTTCAAGGCCAGGTTTGATGGAGTCTTGAGTGTCATGATTTAGTGCAAGGTGTCCCTGCCCATGTCAGGGGGGTTGGAACTAGATGATCTTAAGGTCCTTTCCAGCCCTAACCATTCTATGATTCAGTATGTTTCATTCCATTCTTCATGGCAATAAATATTGAATTTAAAATACTTGGAATACAACCAAAGGGCATGAAAAATAAGACTCACAAAGCTGAAAGCGTAAGCTCTCATTTTTTATCTCATGGGATAAAGCCCTAGAGGGCAAGGGAAGGGGGTCCAAGACTGCTGGCTGATAATCAAGGATCACCTGCTCCAAGCTCAGGAGCATTGCACCCCAACAAGAAGGAAATGGGCAAGAAGGCCAGAAGGCCTCCATGGATGGAAATAGACGGCTAAGCTGAACTGCAATGAAATGAGGAAAAAGTCTTGATAGTACAACAGTCTCACTGCTCACTGTAGAGCTGGCAGACAGAACAGAGGAAAATAGGAACATCGTAGAGACCTCTGTTGAGACTCCTTAAAATCCTTGAGCTTCTTCACATTTTATGCGCACCAGGAAGAAAAAAATACATTAAAACCCCCAGACATCCAGGAATGCATGATTCAGAACTTCATCCTTATTGATGAGATGTAAACAATTCCTTATTTTGTTTTATAGACTGTTTGTGCAATGTACATATTTACTAGTTTTTGTTTATATGTCACAACAGCCTTTTAAAGGAGATCAATAATAACAGCTTGGTTCCATTTTCCACTTTTCCTACTTTGACTCTCCACCTAAAAGCTGGTCAATTAAAGAGCCCAGTGAGTAGCTTTTTAGGGAGTTTTTCAGCATGAGAACATACTGAGCATATCTGAGCATGAGAACTTACATCAAGAACGACTTAGGGAGAAGCAACAGGAGGAGTAAGATTCAGAAGCAAGCAAGTAGAATGTCAGTAGTAACAGGATGGAGAATTGCTTCTTTCAAAATAGATATTATCTACAACTTAAAATTCAGATGTTATGCGTTGAAGAAGTGTTTTATCCCTAGTTTTTTTTTGACAGAATATCTATCTAAGTTGGAGGATGTTTTGTTTTTTTAAAGGTGTAATGAGTAAAGAAAGGAAGCTTAAAAATATAATTCCACTTACAGGCTGTATAATTACAAAAGTACCAGCAAGTAATTTATTCTCTCGTCATTTCACTTCTTGCAATGCCTTTGAACAAACAGTTCTTTAAGATCTTAAAAAAAATTATATACAGATAAAAGGGAAAACACCTGCATACCCATTAGTGCCCTGAGAAAGAATATATAACTTACTCTGCTCTATCCCCTATAACCTGCCTGACAATTAGCTATGTTCATTTCAGTTTTGACTCACCACAGTAGGGTGGATGGATGTGCAGTGTCCAGAGAAGTGCACTGCAGAGACAGCAGTATGATAGTCATGTACTGAAGTAAAGTGCTCCACTTAGGAGAATTTGACAAAGGTTTATTTTCAAGCAATATCTCTAGATCTTTGGTTTTTAATTTATATAGTGAACACCAACATCATAGATGCAAATGTTAATATTTTTTGCAGAATGTAGTCCTAATTAACCCAAATTATAGCTAACAAACCAATGTAAAAACCCCATAAGGTTCTAAAACAAGATCACTTGCACGTTTATGTGCTGTGGGCTGACATCCTGGCTTATTTAGAATTTTGTTTATTCCTTTGTCCATTGCATAATTTTCCATATCCAGTATAGAAACTTGAAATACAATAGAAGACTTCATAAGATCTACATAAGGTATAGATAGTGTAGGAAATGCACTGAACATTTTAATTATTAGCTCAGACTATTTGCACAAACATCAGAAGAGAGAACAAATGGCACTGAAGCAATCTACACAGCTGGTCAGCAATACTGGCCAGAAGTAAAAGTCTGTTAATCTCAAAATAATTAATTAGCAGGATAAAACTAAGTTCACTGGGTAAAATTTTCCCCACTTTCTCTCTCTTTGTGCAGAGGCAATACACAAGGGCTGAAAATCAGTCCCATTCAATCCCTAATTTAACAGTTTAGCACCTCATTGGTGCTTAGATTCTGTTGTATGTTGCGAAGTAGGGTGTCCTGATAAAGGTAAAGAAGATAAAAACAAGCTATGTTTTTAAGTGGAAAGAGGTAACACAAAAAAATCCAAAAATTACTCATTAATCTCATCAATTCTGGTGTATTTTCAATGAAGCTCTTCTTCCACCATACACAATAAAGGAAAACAGCAGCAGTTAGAAGAAGTGAACTTTTATAATACAGTGTTGTGTTTCTAAAGGACAGCTAAAACCTAAACAACTTTATTTTTACGTCAATGCATGTTCTTGATTGCTACTGCATCTGAGAATCCTGACTTTTGATCAGAAGTCTGCGTCCTTACTGAAACTGACAGTTTGATTCTCTCCAGATAAAAATAGGAAATGAAAACAGAAATATATAATCCTTTCTATTTGGTGAAATAAATTAAAATGTGAACAGTTAGCATTGCTATTTCAATGTAACCCTCAGCAATGCAATCTGCTGAAAAACATGGGAGAGGCATTATGTATCATAGACTGATTAAGGATGTTACCAACATTTCAAGTAGATGTAGTGGATGTACATCCCCATAAAAAGCCCACAGAAGACCTCCAAGTCCTGTATTTATGTATTTTGTTATTTCTAAGTGTCTCGAGTTTAGCAAAAATCATAAACATACATGCTTTTTTCTAACTTCCCCATTAAGAAGAAAATAGTCTTTCCATCGCTGAACTGAAACTATGCCCTACGCTTAGCATCTGAATGATCTGAGTATGAGTCCTTGCCTGGTCCACTTATATGTAATTTTAATTCGTTCCCTTAAATTTTTCTTGCTTGAAACTTTTACAGCAAAAATGCACTGAAATATATATTTAGTTTGTTCTATCTAGGTCAGCTGTCAGCTAGGTCTAGGCTGATATCTCTCACTCCTGACTTGGAAATTAATTTAATGGGACAGAACTGATTCTTCTCTGATGCATTTCAATGTTGCTCACATGTTGCCCACATATACAGGGGGACACAGATAATGAAGAAGCTTTTTACGGAGAGCCAAAGCTGAGGCCTCACCTGATCTCACCTGGCTTCTGTGTGCTCATCTCAGATCACAGTTACACAGAGATGAACTCTGCATTGGATACCTGGTTTCAGGTGGTTCAGGGATAAGGTAGGAGAGAGCTTTGCTTTGTCCAGTGTCTTCCCTGACTTCTGGAAGTAAATGGCTCATGCTGTACCTGGGATTATAATTATTTTGAACATCAGTTCTTTCCTCACAGCTTTATGTAGGTGAAAAGAGTAAAATGTTTCATCTCAGATGATTGTTGTTGATTCTTGCTGAAATTAAAGAGTATGTCATTTGATGTAATATTTTTTTTTTCTCCTGAAATTTAGGTACCTGAAGGAATGTCTTCATACAGACATTGTTCTCCCCTGTTGATATCCTGACATAGAAACAGCATGTCCAAGAAATGTGTATTTCCTTCCAGTCTGTATTACAACTCTGAGCATGGGTAGTGCTGAGGTCAGGTTGTAGTAAGCATCTCTTCCTCAGCTGACACTTAGAGATGCTGGATCAGAAGATGACCCTAGGAACCTACAGAGAAAATCAGCTGGCATTCAAAGAGAAAATGGGAGGGTCCCAGCTCTTCTTACTGATTCAAGGAGATGGAGCCAGTGCTGGCCAGCTTTAAGGAGGCACATGTCTTGTCTGGCATGGCAGAATAAACAATAAGAAAGAAATCCTACCCTAGAAGTTCCATCCTCCATTTAGTCACATTCTTTTTGTTGTGAGGTGATAGTAAACAATAGAGGTTATTGAATAATTTACAAGTAAATGTCCCTGAGGTCTTTAGGTGAGGCAGTTCAGGATAAGTGAGTTATTCTTTTAATCTTAAGCTATGACATAACAGCGCAGTATATATGAGACAATATTTAATCAGAAAACAGTGAGGAGAACATGTAACACCTTGCATTGCATCCAGAGATGCAGAGAAACTAGTGCAGACTGACTATGTGCAACACATTATTTTGAGAAATTCTGCTGCATAAATAGCTGGGTAAGCAGACTAGAGTTGATTGCTTCCACATAGACTCCAGTGCTACTTGGGACAGGCCAAGTAAACATCCAGTCCATGTAAAATATTTAGTTCCTGTTACCGTGCATTTCTGACAGAAAAGTTGAATGCAGATTAATTGGTCAGCTAATGTGGCCTTAAGGTCTGGGCAGCTACTGTGGCTGTGAGCACAAGGATTAGGATGCCTAATAGGTTGAGCACCCACAGGTAATAATATCTGTCTTGAGAAGTCCACTCAATACTAGGTCTCCATTTTAGTTTCCACTTTCTTATTAAAAGGCATGAAGAAATGTAGATTAAAATTGTCTGCCCACTTTTCTATTTTGTTTTTGTTTTTTTTTTTTTTTAACTAAGCAATATCATCTGATCTAATAAAAGATATCATTTCTCATCACAAGCTGATATTGTCAGATATCACATCTGAAGTATATACACTATCTGCATTTTCAAGATTGTATGTCTGACCCAACAGTTCATGTCTCTTGAATCAATGAAATCCCAGTATCTATGGGGAGGCAGTCACATCTCTCCAACCATTCTCCACGGGTGAAAGTTTCTGTCCTTCTCCAACTATCTGACTGGACTCTCTGAATTTACCAGCAGTAAAAACTGCGTATATGGCTAGTGTCAAATTTACCTTAGAAAGAGGGGACACTTTCAGTGACACCACTGCTCATATGCAGAAAACCACTCTGTAAAACTTCAGTTTTTCACTAAAAGATTGATTGACCAGACCAGTTTTGTCCTTCCAGGCATTTATCACAATCAGGCAGAGCACAGACTATGCAAATTTTTGCTGGCTGTCAGTTTTTTGGGGAGGTTATTAGCCCTTTTCTGGTTATTAAAGGGTCAAATCTGGATCATGTTGTACCCAAGCATGTTTAAGAATTTAACTGTAAGTAGCTGTTTAAGGCCATATAATAAATTTCTCAGAGAGCATAACTTCCAATCCTCCCCTATCTTTTCCCCTGTGTCTCATCTCTACTGCTGTCTGCCACCCAGAGACAGTGACATGTCCTGAAAAAAGGGTTAGCATTATACATTAAATTTGAGCTATAAGTATAAAGGTTTATAGCAAGGTGTTGGCATGTTTTCTGCTTTTTTTTTTTGTTTAAAATTAAAATTAATTTTTCTAGGCAATACTTTCTGCATTTCAGGCGATTTATTGCCCAAGTGTCTTGCAGCACCTAAGCATAGTGCTAAAATCCCTTTCTGATTAGAATTTTCCAACATGCCAAGCACCCCTGAAAGTAATTGTACTGAAAGAGAAAGCTAAAACAGAAAACTACAGAGTTATGAATATGTCCTGGCTTTCTTCTGAACAAAGAGATTGGGACTTTTATGCTAATTTTTTTTGACATTTCAAGACCAAACCAATTACTTTTTCTGGGTAGCAATGTAGCAATTTCAAAACAACCCACATACAGATTATGGCCCCAATTATAAAGCGTTTACAGGTGTGCAATTGTGCTATGGTCTCAAATCAACAGAATATGTTCCCACTTACCAATGAAAGAGCAGCTAAATGTCACAGTCTGGTTTTAAATAGATTTTCGTGGTAGATTAGTCAATTATTTCCACTTTCAAGGTAAAGTACATTCATACAAAGTTTAAGTAACAAATCCATCTTAATCACTCACTGTCTCAATATTTGCAGATTAAATGTAAAAGTACTAGTTATGTTTGATTCAAAATTTCACTTAGCGTACATAACATGCTCTTAATGCACCATTTCTAGCAGAAATCACTAACACTTGTTTCTTCAACCTTCCTGTTCTCACAGTTATTGTCTTTACCAGCATTTGGGTTCAAGCTTCTTATCGATCAACTAAGGTCTAATTTTTTTTTCTTCTGAAATCCCTATTAGAAGTTTGAGGGTTTACTCTCTCATCTGGACAGCTCTACTTTTTCTAATATTTTCTGAATCAAATATCTTTGACATACATGGGGATTTTTTTTGCAGCTTAGACCATCTTTCTTATACTGCTTTATGATTTCATCAGTGAAGATGTAGAAATAGAATAATAAAACTTAGTCTCTTACAGACTTTAAATGTATGCTAAAAATAAATTATTCTATAAATGCCTGAAAATCAAGGCTAAATTGAGGTGAAAACTACTGCCATTTTCTTAGTAAAGTGTTTTTAGACCACATTCTGAGGCACCTGTGGCTATGTAATGTTAATACTCCAAAACATGCATATACTCCATCCCTTTATAGGAAGCGTTTGAGAAAGCAATGGAGTTAACAAAGAGATCACATAGAAAAAGAAAAATAATTTTCCTTAGAAACATTTTTGCATTATATTGCTCTTTTACCCTTTATTACTTGGAGTAGGGAAAGCAACATGAAATTCTGTTTTGCGTTTTCTTTTTCCCACTGATTCTCATTACTTAAAGAAAAGCACCACTTCTTAATCTCTGAGCATGATGAGGGGCTACTTGATTAGCTAATGCTTAAACCATCAGCCATGCTTCTCAGATTTTCCCTAACTGAGGTCTAAGTTAATCTCTCCAACAAAGAGACTCTCACAGACATTCCCTTCCTAGCATCAGTAATAATAATTTGTTAATAATAAGAATGCAATCTTTCAACAAAATATTTTTACATGCAAACAGGCTGTGCATATCAAAGGAGCTAGAAGAGTGCACAGGAACTTTGGTGGTAACATGGGTTCAGCAGCAGCAGTAATTTTTCTCTTTTTTGTATTAGCTGGTGCAGCACAGTTTTTGATTTTCGGCTTGGGAACAGTGCTGATAACACCCGCGTTTACAGTTATGGCGTAGAATGTTTAGGCTTGCCAAGAACTTTCTAAGTTTCATGCTCTGCCAAGGAGGGGAGGAAGCCAGGTGGAAGCTGGGAGGAAGCAGACAGGACACCTGACCCAAACTGACCAAAGAGGTATTCCATACCACAGCACATCAAGCCCAGGATGTAGAGACGGAGAGCAGAGACCCAGAAGGAGGCGAGGGGGGGTGTGCACTGCATAGTCTAGTTGGAATCAGGTGATGGGGTACACTGCTTGGTCGAGCTGGGTGGAAATTAATTGCTGAGCTCTTGTATTCTTTCCTTGTATTTGCCTTGTCATTATTATTACTGGTGGTAGCAGTAGTGATTTGTGTTATACCTTAGTTACTAAACTGTTCTTATCTCAAACTGTGGGAGTTGCATTCTTTTGATTCCCCTCCCCATCCCCCCGGGGCTGGGGAAGAAAGAGGGAGGAGCGAGTGGGAGACTGACTGCGTGAGTTTGAGGGCCTTAAACCAAAACAGGTAGCCCGGCTTCTGAGTTGTGATTTTTAATGTTTATCTAATTTTTATTTTACACAGTCATTGATTTGGAGAATTGGTCCATAAATACTGCATCTTCATGGACATAGCTTTTTGAGGAAATAATTATTTTTAATTTTTCTTATCATTGCTTTCTCCTAATGTTGTTTTAATATCACAAAAAGTGGATTTTTGCAGAAAAAAATATCAGTGGTAAAATACAAACAACTCTGTTTTCTTGTGAATTTTGAATACAAAAAAGACTGAACAGAAAAGTAGAAACCAGATGAAGTCTTTTATTTCCAATTATTGTAAATAGGTTTTCATAATTTTTTTCCTCCCCCCTACCACTAAAACCACGTAATTTTAGTTGAGTAAGTTGTGGTCTATGGAGAATCATTCACAAAGGTGACTAAATTCATTGCTGTGAACAATGTGACATTATGTCAGAGAATAAAGGCATTTGCCATCATACTGATGCTGGAGTGGGACTGATTGGATTGTACTAGATTTTGCCTGATGAATGCGTAACTCTCTGAAGAAAAAATAAAAAATGTAACAGAGCAGTGAAGAAATGTTGCCTTTCCCACTACAAAAATATTTTGGGATAAAATTTATTTTACAAAACAAAAGTATTTTTTATTGTACGAAAGTAAATGTATATCAGAGCAATATCACTAGTGGTATTGAGCTGTTGTAATCTGATAAAGAAAAGAAATGAATTACAGGTCGATCAGTCAAATTATTCTACTTTGGGTTTGGCTTTTTTAATCTAATAACCCAAACTGAAATGTTTTAATCAGAAAAGGCTTGGTTCAAGAAAGAATGGATTGTTCCTTCTTAATATCAACAAGTTTTGAATCAAGACATAATACATCAACATCAAATTTTAAACTTTTTTTTTTTTTTATCCATTCTTTTCTTATGCTGATATCAACAGCAGTTTTATTATATTTCTGCCAGCAACAGAGAAGCCAGAGGACTTTTTGTCTTAGGGTCATGTTCATTTAAGTTTGATTCTAAGCAAATATTGAATATAATATACAAAAGCCTAAAACTATATTATATGTTTCAAGGTTAAATCCTTACAGAAGTAGAAGTCCCATTAGGATACTGGAAGGCTGCTATGGGATCTCCACACACCTTTCTCTTCTCCAGGCTGAACAGCCTCAACTTTCTCAGCCTATCTTCATATGGGTGCTGCTCCAGTCCCCTGATTATTCTTGTGGCCCTCCTCTGGACTTGTTCCAACAGTTCCATGTCAGAACTTGTGTTCTTGTACTCCCTGACAGGATGCACACACAGATTGGTGATGAATAGCTCCTTTTCACACTGGTGATCTACCACTAGTGGGATCCCCCAGGGATCAACGTTAGGCCCAATGCTGCTTAATATCTTCATATACTTATCTGGAAGATGGGACCAAGTGTACTTTGATGAAGTTTATTGACAATACTATACTCAGTAAGGAAGTGGATTCTTCATGAGGGAGAGCCACCCTACAGGATGATCTGGACAGGTTGGAAGTGTGAGCTAACAGGAATATTATGAAGATCAACAAGGACAAGTTTAAGGCTCTTCACCTGGGTAAACACAGTCCAAGAGTGCAGCACAGTCTGGGATCTGCCTGGCTGGGGAGAAGTTCTGTGAAAGGGGGGATCTGTGTGTTGGTGGACAGCAAACTCAATGTGAGAGAGCAGTGTGCAGCTGTGGCAAAGAAAGGCAACAGGATGTTGGGTTTCATCAGCAAGAGCATCACCAGCAGAGAGAAAGTTGTTATTATCCCACTTTACTCAGCACTTGTCAGGCCACTCCTGGAATACTGGGTTTAGTTTTGGTCTTTGCTATACAAGGCAGATGTACACAGTCTGAAGAGAGTCCAGAGAAGGGCCAAAAAGGTGCTCAAAGGACTGAGAAGCCTGCCCTATGAGGAAATGCTGACAGAACTCTTGCTTGTTCAGCTTGGAGAAAAGAAAACTCAGGGGAGACCTTAACACCATGTTCTAGTATTTGACAAAGGGCTGAAAAGATGGAGATTTCCTATTTTTAAGGGGTCACATGGAAAAGATGGGGGATAGTGCATACAAGTTAATCCTGGTAAAATTCCAGTTGGACACAAGAGGAAAAGTTTTCTCAGGGAAAACCATCAGCCTTGGAATAATATCCCTAGGTAAATGGTGTATTCCCCAATGTTGGATACTTTTAAGATTCAGCTATACAGGGTGCTGGGCCTTCTTGTCTATGCTGTGATTTTTATTAAAAAAGTTAGACCAGATGATCTTCAAGGTCCCTTCCAACTTGGTGTTCTATGATTCTGTAATTCTATGACTCAGAATTGTTATAGGGTAGTAGTAAGACTATATATCCCTACCAAGCTTCACTGTGTTTGAAGAACATGAGAAGAAAGCATTAAGTGAACCCTAATCTTTGTTTCACAACTACAATAGTCATCACTGAGTCTATTATCTTGAGAAGAAAAAAGAGCCTGTAACTGTCCTGGGCACTTGCAAGCACTGTCTTCAACTACCACATGTTGTTCTATGCACCTGCCACTGTCAAGGCCATCTGTGACCACAGCACTAGATGAAATCCACACCCATAGCTGAGTTAAAAAGAAGTTCATAAATTATAATGATAATAAAGATTAAAATTTGAAATGAAAGTCTTCTACTTATTAATATCTGGTGAACAAGATATTTCTGCCTTTGACATAGACGTATGAAGATATATTAAAAGCAATATAGCAGTATGTCATAGGGGGATATGAGAATGCTTGTACTCACTGGAGTTTGATTACAAGCAATAAGAGGTGCATATAGTATCTGAACCTTTGCATGCATTTTTAAGCATGTTTTACAAAGCATTGTTCCATTTGAAACTGCTAGCTTAGATTAGTTTAGTGTGACTGGTGGCTATCTTGTCACATTGCATTACAAACAAACCAAAACCCAAATGTTCAAGAAGATGTAGAAAACCAAAAGGAAGATACAGTTCAGTTAAAATACAAGAGTTCCTGTTATCTCTCTTTGTATAGTGCTTAATTATTTTCAGGCAAATACTTAAATATGAAAATACACTACTGTTTTCTTCCTTTTTGCTTTGAGGATGTAGTTCTGGTGAGGTACAAATGAAGTAAGGCATAACATCATTTAGTATACAATTATTTGTCCCAGCAAGAAAATCTGTGTCAGCTCAGATAAATGCCTAAGCTTGTCTGAGGCAACGGGAAAGAAACCCAAATCCTAGCAACAGAAAACATTATATATATATGTTTATCTAAATGCCTCTTTTCTCTGTACTATGTGTCTGGCTTGGAGAGAAAATTAGATGTTTCTCTCCTCCATCCACACATTAAGGATGGAAGCTTATTATATTTCAATGTAAAAATACATAAAATATATTTGAGTCAGAATCCCATCATTTCAACCCCAAACACCTATGTGAGATTTAGAATTTTGTAAGCCTACATTCTCTTGCTCCTACGACTGTATGCTAGCTGAATAACAAGAATGATGGAGACTGTAGCTCAGTTATTTGGGATAAGACTTAAACCCTAATGCAGCCAGCTGATAAAAGCTATTTTGGAGAAGGAGATGGATGACATATAAGTGGAAGCTTGCCTTAAAGAATTCTGATAAAAAGTCCCAATGCATCTCCCTCATCTTGAATTGGAATAGGTTTTGAGTGTGTCATGCTTAATCACCATCTAAACTATGCTATTGTTACATACCTAGCTCTCATCCCAGGTCTTGTTGATCCTGGCTCCAGTCCATGGACATGACTTCTTGCCTGAACCTTGGCACAGCCTCGTTACTAAGGCCTTGCCAAGAAATCACTGGACTCTGGACTGGACCTGATCAACACCCATAGCAAATCCAGCCCTTCTCACTTGCTGAGTGTTGTGGGAGAAGGCACTGAACAGGAGGACCTACCATGACTGTTTGGTACACTGCACACTACCCTTGAAACGAGATGCTCCCAGTGTGTTTACATGATATGGTAGTCTATATTCCCAACCCAAGAAGATGGCAGCCTATCTTCCCAGCCCAGGAAATTCAGAGAGTTTTTAAATTCAGATGTTTTGGGTTTTTTTTGGTCCTCTGACTAGCCCTGCTAACTTTCCCAACTACTCTACATTAACTTTAATATGGGCGTAGACACTATCTTACCTGTAGATACCCCACATATGCATCTCCATGACTGTGCTTATTACTAGTCCTCTATGCTAGCCAACTGAAATTGTTTGAATCTGAAATTACTTTAATCTCTGAAGGCAGTGATATGGGACAAGATTGAAAACTCCTTCTTTCTGAGGAATGTAAAAGGACAGACAAGGAGTTTCTTTTTTTTTTTTTTTTTCTGGCAAATTCTGCTCTTAAACCTGAAAATCACAATATTGCTCAAGCACTAAGGAATGCCAAACATGCTTTTGGAGTGCTGACTTGCAGTTTTCAAATTGGCTTAATTCAGTTGCTCCTAAGTAGACATCTAGAGTTACTTAAGGTCTCCAAGGCAGTGTGCACGTGTCTCATGACAGCTCAACATGAATATCTAACCCAAATAACAACAGGTGCTTATGTATAGGAAACAGGTCCTCTATAAACAGGTAACATGGCATCCTTAGCAGATGCCTCCTCTGAAGAACCAAGAGGGTAATTATGACCCTGCGGGTCACTGAGTACCCTTATTTCCCAAAGTCTAAATTATTTAGTTTCCATGATTTAAAATTTCTGGGATATATATTTTCTTTGCTTCTAGAGCCCGAGCAAAGGAAAGAATGTAGTTTATAGAAGAGAAAAGGAAAATTATTTCTAACATTACATTTCAGGTATGATAATGAACTACTTAATTTGACTGAGTGAAGTGAGCATCCTCTGCAGAAAACTGAAATACTGTAAGCTGAATTCAGAAATGTGGTACAGAACTGCTAACCAAACATATAGCAGTCCTTAGTGAAATTTTCAAGATATAAAGAAATTTCCAACTATAAAAACAAATTAAAAAAAACATATGCTTACTGTGACAAACTTGTTCACTGTGCATTTAGGTTATTTGTACTTCGATTGCAATAGCTTGCTCATTGCTTGATTTTGGTTTAGCTGCTACCACAGCTACAACAGGCTTCAGTCTTCTCTGTCTCAGTCATTCATCTTGTCTGTCTGGAGTATTTTATTGCAACTTGATTGAGCTCTGTGTATGAGGTCATTTGGATGACTAGCTTAAGTGGCTTTGAAATAATACCCACTTTTTAAATGTCTTCTCAAAGTTAAAATTTGAGCTTAAGGAATGTGTGTCAGTAGGCTCTTAAGCTAAAAGGGACTTTAATAGTTTGAAATTCTCTGGATATTTTTATTACAGTTTTGCCTCTTTGTTTATCTCAGAGTGGTTGAATTCCTTCAAAGAAAACAAAAGTGGCACAGGACTGGAACATCAATTTATTCCAGTGAATAAAGCTTGGAAGTATATACTATGATAAGGGGAAAACCAAGTTAACCCTGATTTTTAGCAAGGGGACTATAAAATGAATTGTTGCACATTTCCAGATTTGCCTGCTTTGCCATGGATTTAGCTTTGGGGATGTCTGAAAGTCTCCTACCTTTCACAGAATATACTTCTTCCATGGTTATACATGGAAATGAAGTGAATTTACTGAAGTGGAAAAGATGAAAGAAAATTTTGTCAAAACTCCTTTGCTTAAAATATGTAAATACTGAAGTTTTGACACATTTGCTTAAAATGTATAAGTACTGAAGTTTTGAAATACTTACAGCACTAATGCAGGTGGGAAAAGCACAGCTAGTTAACATAATCATAGATGGAAATAGCAGAAAGTATGATCCATAAATTTGAAACCTGATTGTGTGAATCGCGCTTATTAGCTACTTGCAAACTAATATTTCCCAAGAAAAAGTACTTGTGAAAGCAGCAGTTCTGGGATAACATGACAGGAAGATTCACAAAGCTCAAGAGATTGTTGTGCTGCAAAGAGGTCTGAGCATGATTTATACACTATTGTTATGTGGGTATTCAGTTAATATTTTTAAGCACTTTTGCTGCTTGGTACCTATTTATTTCTGACATTTAATTTAACAAGGAGACTGACACATGGGTTTAGTAGTATACAGCAGCTGAGTTCATGTTGTTTTGCATTCCATTTTGTAACTTTGATCCCATCTTTGTAACTGTGGTTTAGATCTGGCTTAAGTTGGTATAATTGTGCAGTATAACACATAATGCAAGCTAAACTTTCATAACCAAACCAGATAGGGCAGATAGAAGTAACAAATAGCTATTCTGTATAGAACTAATTATCCTTGATCACAGAATAAAATGCAGCACAGATTTCTTTTTTTTTTTTTTTTTTTTCATTTTGAAGAGTTGACATTTTCTGAACAGGAAAATGTTTCTTCAGTAAAATATCTGAGCAGTTCTGTTAATATTCAGTGTGTATTCTAAGAGCAGTGTTGTGGGTGTAATTGTTGCCCTTGTTAAGCTGTACACATCACAAAGCAATTCCTAAGCTTGCATTTCCTCTGAAAATTTAGCAAACTCTGAACTGTACAAGTTGCCATAAATTCCTGTGTTTTGTCTTAGACACCGAGTTCACCAAAGATGAGGAAATGAGACAACATTCTCTGATTAGCCTAAAGACATCTGGAAAGCAGACATCACATGAGAAGTAGTTAATAATTAAATCTGCAATTCTGTTTCTATTTCTCTGTCCTGTAGTTCATGGAAGAATCTTTAATACTATTTTGCTATAATTTGCTCTGACTTATACACCATAAATTATCTCTTGGGCCCACATGTTCTATTTCAAACTCCATCCCCCAGTTCATGGCCAGCTAAAATCTCCATATTGGGAACCACCTGTGCTGCCAACTCCCTTCAGTTTACGTGCATGCAAATATTGTCTACAACTATATTAATTTTTACATCATTCTAAACTGTCAGGGGCTTTGTTAACTGTGACTTCATGAGCTAGAAAAACAGGAAAGAAGGCAGCAATAGAAAGCTTATGTGTTTGCTTGTATTACTATTTTGCTACTTGTTCTGGCTTCTCTTTCTGTTTCCCTAGAAACAAATACAGGACAAATGAAAACAGTACAAGTATTTTAAAATATTGACTTTAAATAACCTGCTGCTTATTCTGTTTTCACTGGATCCTGTCCTAAGGAGCAAGAATGGAAATACCTTGCAAACAACCACTGTGTTACTGCAGCATGGGTACCAAAGATGTTTGGTTCTTCCTTTTGCCTTGTTTTCTTATAGCTTTCCAAAATACAACTCCATGAAGAGGATAAGAAAACTGAATGGGAAAACAGCCAAAACCAACAGCAGAGAGCAAGACCTCTCTGTCATATTCAGCTGCTGTATGAGTAATGCAGTTGCCACTGTAGACGGATTGCCCACAGGTACTTGGGAGTGCTCATTTCTGTCACACTACATAGAACAATATTTAGACTTTATCCTTACCAGAAACAGCATAATAATGTAAAAATATTTTTTTCTCTAATACAAGAAATGAGATCTTTATGATATGTTCTATGTTAAAAAAAAAGAAAAAAAAATAGATGCATTCCTTTCACCTGAAACTGGTATGATTGGGGAATGGTGCATACTTTAGTGTTTCAGTTCTATTACTGAAACCTCTATGCTTATCTGAAATGTATTTGGAACTTGATTCAACAAATATAGCTGGAAAGCCTGCAATAAGAGAAGTTTTTAGAATTTTTGGTGTTTGATACCTGTCAGAAATACTGGGTCAAGATAATTTTTAACAGTATGTTTAGTCATGGCTAGAATAAGAAACATGTTCTGCAAAAAAAAAGGGGTACACCTAAAATAGTAGTAACAATTTAAATATGTATCCTGGATTCAGTAGTCGCAGTCATTTTTCTCCGTCTTTGTAGCTGGTGCTGTGTTGTGTCTTTGACTTTCAACCTGGGAACGATGCTAATAACGCTGATGTTTTTAGTTGCTACTCAGTAATTTTTACTCTGACCAATGTCTTTCTGAGTCTCATGCTCTGCCAGGGAGGAGTGGAAGCCAGGAGGAAGCAGAGACAGGACACCTGACTCAAACTAGCCAAAGAGGTATTCCATACCACAGCACGTCATGACCACTATATAAATTGGGGACAGTTACCTGGAAGGGTTAGATCACTGCCGGATCGGGCTGGGTATCAGTCTGAGGGTGGAGAGTGGTTCTATTCTCTTCTCTTGCTATTTCCCTTATCATTATTATTATTGGTGGTAGTAGTAGTGGTTTGTGCTATCCCTTAGTTACTGGACTGTTCTTATCTCAGCCTGTGGGAGTTACATTCTTCCAGTTCTCCTCCCCATCTCTCCGGGAGCAGGGGGACGAAGTGGGGGGAGTGAGCTAACAACATCGTGGCAGATTTACACCTGGGCTTAAACCATGGCAATATACTTCTGAAATAAAACATGACCAAGTTGAAGTCTAATGCTCAGGGAAACTGATTTCTCTTTTTGGTAGTGTAGAATCTTATGTGCAAATTACAATTTGAGAGATACTCATTGATCTCTTGTTGAAGTATGATTTTATTTGAAGGACGTGTAAGAGATGTACCTGGTGCTCTGTAGCAAAGATGGTTAAATCAGAAGGATAATACTTGGCAGCGCAGGACAGCTTTTTTCATTTAAGGTTAGTGGTAATTGCAAACCCTGATAAATACTATTGCTCACACAATGTATAAGTTACTGCTATGTAAATGTTGTGGTGACAGAAGAACTCAAAATGCATTGTGTATTCAACATTTTTAAGCTATCAGACATCCAGCTTCTTAATCTGAGGCTTTTGTTCTGATATGTCTGCTTTTCCTCTCTATTTTCATATTAGTTTTAGATAACACTGGAGAACTTATGAAAAAAAAAAAAGTTTGAGTTAAAAGACACAAATACTAACATATGAACTACAGGTATTTTGTACAGCATGTTTCCACTCAGAGACAATTGCTCAGGCTGTCAATAACAGGAAAAGCAAGGTCTCCTTTCCTCCGACTTCTGTGCCTGCACTTAAGATGTTGCTTGATTACTTGTATCATGCTGGATTTTTTTAGGATTTTTAGAATTTTTTTTTAATATATATTTGCAATATTTTTCTAAAATTATTCTGGTTTCAGTTTTATCTTTACAAATACTTCACAGTGCTAAAAATCATTAGGTACTTAATAAGTCAGCTCAATATATCCATTTCAACATTCTTTAGGAAATAAGTCAGGACTTTAGCACTTTAGAGGGGCTGCTAGTCAAAAGAAACAACAGAGTAGAAGATCATGTATTAAAATAAAATTATAGTGTAAGAGGTATAGGAGATTGTGCAACAAAAATGCATATACATTCAAAATGTGCAAGTTGACAAGCTTATCTGGCTGTCCTTAGACCCTTTCTTACCTCACTGTGATACCCAACACTAGTGCTCAAGCAGACTCAAGTAAGTTTGAAGCAGGGTTATAAAATCTAGCAAAGAATACAGTAAAATAAAGTGCAATCCTGGAAGATCACTGTCAGAGTTTCACAAACCTCACATTAAAATCATCAGAATCATAGAACAGTTAGGGTTGGAAAGGACCTTAAGATCATCTAGTTTCAACCCACTGCCATGGGCAGGGATACCACCCACTAGACCATGACACCCAAGGCTCTGTGCAAGCTGGCCTTGAACACCACCAGGGATGGAGCATTCACAACTTCCTTGGGTAACCTGTTCCATTGCCTCACCACCCTCACAGTAAAGAATTTCTTCCTTATATCTTCCTTATATCTAACCTAAACTCCCCCTGTTGGAGTTTGAACCCATTACTCTTTGTACTATCATTACAGTCCTCATGAAGAGCTCCTCTCCAGCATCCTTGTAAGCCCCTTCAGATACTGGAAGGCTGCTATGAGATCACCATACAACCTTCTCTTCTCCAGACTGAACAGCCCAAACTTAATAAAGAAAAATAAAGCACCATGAAAGTACCAAAACCAAAAGTAGCCTGCATAGTAAGAAATGCTGTCAGAAAATCTGAGAAATAATTCTGATGAATCATTATTAGTAAAAATATCAAAAACTCTTTCTGGGGGTGAAAGCCCAAAGTTCCTATAAACTTGCTGCAAAAGTGAGATTAAGAAATTGCCTCCTGTATTCTCACTGTTTTCTGTTTCATAACAATGTTCTGCTCATAAAAATGAATGCTTCATTCTTAGGGACAGTTTCTCTGTACTTCTTATTTTAAACTTCATATCCAGAAAGAACACTAAAATTGTGTTCTAGGCTGACCAGAATTTTCCAGAGGTTAACTTTGCCTTGTGGTTTTGTATAGATCCATTTGTCTTCTTGATTCTGTGTGCTTGTTTCTAGTGTTCAGCTTCACTGTTCTTCCTCTGAAAGAATGCTACTATATTCTTTAGGCCAAAAAGTTAAATGACCTGGAATCACCTTTCATGTTCTTCTTAGGTTGACTCTTGGTGGTAAAATGTACCACTTCATGGTATTTCGATCTACAAACCCAGCTAAACATATTCTCAGTAGTACTAAAAAAAAACCTGCTTCAGGAAAGCAGGATTTGGGTTTGATCCTTATATTTTTTGTTTGTTTTCTTTCTGCAAAAGCAGTCCACTGAGCTAGAAATTGTATTCACATAATGACAAAAAAGGTTGTTTTATATTTCATTCCAGAGTCTAATAGCACCTAAGATCTTAAAAGCTTCAAATGGGAAACAACAGCATGCAGAACTAATGTTTAATGGTTAGAGGTACAATAGACATATATAAGGGCAATGATATAATTCTCCTCAAATGAGTAAATTTATAGCATGAAACAAAAATCTATTATTGTCATGGATGTAAAAGCATTAATCAAGTGTTTGGTAGCTTTGGGCACAACCATTGTGTGTTTTGTCTAAGACCTAAAACTTCTATAGGTATCACACAAGGTGCAAATTTGGGCATGTTTACCTGAACTAGAATTCACTTCAAAAGTAAAAGATGATTGATTAAATCGCATTGAGACATAGTAACTGAAGGTATATTTGTCATATTCAATGTAATTTCTGGAAACAACAAAAAGATACTTTTCAAAACTTGTCATTTGTATGCTGTTGCATGATGATAAAATGCAAGGTGTTTTAGGTGTCACTTGTCAACAGGATGTAATTAACTGTGGCTACAGTTAGGTAGTGCTTTTGCTGCAAATATCAACAGCTCCGATTCTCTCTGCAGGGAGTGTTTGCTTAGAATGGTTCTTAGCTTTTCTGAAACTGTCATCTGGTTCTCTCCAGGGGTTTCAAAGCAATCATCCCTCTACTCCAAGGAACTAGTAACAAAACCAAAACATAGCATAGCAAAAATTAACACCTGCACAAACTCACTGAAACATATATGGGGTTTTCAGCTTATAAAAAAGTCTTCTCTTAAAAGCACTTTAATCCTGGGCTTCATTTGTGAATTACCACTCACTAGTTTATGCTGCAGCAAAATAAATCATCTTGTGCAAGAATATATGACAGGTAAAATCTATACAATCTGGAGTAAAAGCTGCTTTTTATTTTTCATTTATCTGTCCTTACAGATAATATGCCTGGTGAATAATAAAATTCCCATATGTCTCCTTACAGTGTATTTAAAGATAAGTAAGAAATCTGTCAAATGAAACTGAAACCTAGATACAAAGCTTAGCAGGTGTGTAATAACAAAATAAAGATTACCAAATATACCACTGCTTTAGACACTGTATCACAGTCTCTAGTTTTTTTAAGGTCTCTTGTTATCCTGGAACTCAGGGGTACTCATTTTAAGAAGTGCTTTACACTTTACACATCCCACTGCTGTCAACAGCCCAAAAGTTGGCCTCAAAATGAAATTGGTGTGTGCTGTAGCTGCACTGGGTTACACAG
Source organism: Forpus xanthops (assembly GCA_032466535.1). Lineage (NCBI taxonomy): Eukaryota > Metazoa > Chordata > Aves > Psittaciformes > Psittacidae > Forpus > Forpus xanthops. Next base: position 1,222 of record JASSUY010040314.1, on the reverse strand, counting down.
AAATCAGACATTTCCTTAGAGGAAGTGTAAAGGAGTTCAGTATTTAGAAAGGTTACCTTTGAATACGTAAGGTAAAGTTTGGTTCCTTACCCTCCCATGATGTTTGTGGAGTAAACCAGGATTCTGTACTGAGTAATTTCGAACACTGATTTAACATAGAATCATAGAATAGTTAGGGTTGGAAAGGACCTCAAGATCATCTAGTTCCAACCCCCCCGCCAGGGACAGGGACACTGCACACTAAACCATGCCACCCAAGGCTATGTCCAACCCGAACACTGCCAGCAATGGAGCATTCACAGCTTCCCTGAGCAGCCCATTCCAGTGTCTCACCACCTTTACAGTAAAGAATTTCTTCCTCAGATCCAATCTAGACTTCTCCAGTTTAAGTTTGAACATATTATCCCTTGTCCTATCACTACAGTTCCTCACTAAGAGACCCTCTCCAGCATCCCTGTAGGCCCCCTTCAGATACCAGAAGGCTGCTATGAGGTCTCCACGCAGCCTTCTCTTCTCCAGGCTGAACAGCCCCTGCTTTCTCATCCTATCTTCATATAGGAGGAGTTCCAGTCCCCTGATTGCCATTGTAGCCCTCCTTTGGACTTGTTCCAACAGTTCCATGTCCTTTTTATGTTGAGGACATAAAAAGTCCACTTGAAGTGTGCACACAGCACTTCAAGTGAGGTCTCACAAGAGCAGAGTAGAGGGGTAGGATCACCTCCTTTGACCTGCTGGTCACATTCCTTTTCATGCTGCCCAGGATACACTTGGTGTTCTGGGCTGCAAGAACACACTGCTGGTTCATTTTCATTTTTTCATCAGCCAACACCCCCAAGTCCTTGCCCACAGGGCTGCTCTGAATCTCTTCTCTATATAGGGTAATCTAAGCAGCCCTCTCCAAATCTTGTGCTACTTCACTAGCTTTAAAGCAGAGCTTTTTAAAGCTACATGCAGGCATTTTGATTAACTTCACTCAATCATTTTGCTATACAATACTAATGACTCAAAGTTCTCAGCTCTTCAAGCACATCATACTAACCTGCTGTCATGGTTTGAGGCTCTCAAACAATTCTGCTCACTCACTGCCCCCTCTGTTTCCCAGACCTAGAGGATGGAGCGGAGAATCAAAAGAATGCAACTCCTGAAGGTTGAGATAAGAACAGTTTAGTAACTAAGGTATAACATAAATCACTACTGCTACCACCGATAATAATACAAGAGA